>JBAIAA010000959.1:0-250000 GCA_037893245.1 Crossaster papposus | reverse complement strand
ATCAAACACACCCAGCTGCTGGTAAGAACTGATCATGATTTATAAACGACCCCATTTTTAAAAGATCTGAGCACCCATTTGTTAGCCCAAATTTAATTCAAATAAACCAAAGAATTTGGTTTATTGAATAATGCAAAACAAAATCAGAACTGCTCAGACATGCCAGACAATACCTAAAAGATTACTCTATTCATGTACATGTTCTCACATACATACATAAACATGTCGTTGATTAACAAATAACCTGACAAGTTCTCACCAGCAAAAGCCTAAACAAATATCAGCCATCCATTTTCAATCCCCAAAATCCCATGTCAAAGAGTTGCAAAATAACCATTAAAGACTTTCAAACTTACATTTGTCCCATTATTCAAGAACATTTAAGGAAATTTGACTGAGCACATGGCCAACATGCCACACCATGTACCTGGCTTCTCTCACAGCCCACAGTAATTTCCAGCCAAAATTCCCTAACAATTCCTCACAAAATATACCTTAAATGTGACTACACAAATGCCATATTGCAACCACCTATACATGGTAACAAAAGAGGATTATTTTAGACGAGGCAACTCACCCAAAAAATTAACAGCTAACATTACATACAAATAAGACCCAAACAGAAAACACGTACAACATGCTTGGATCGAGGCGGGGCAGCAATTGATTAAATTAACACAGCAAAAGCTACATGTACCTAACCAAGCGAGGGCAGCATAACATTAAATAAATAAATAGCGCCCTCTTGTGATTATAAAACAATATTTGTTACAATACTTCCAAGGACTTGACAGGTTATGCATTTTTTGAATGGAAAGCTGAGATAAATATTCATTAGTTTTTTATATTTCAAATTTGCTTTGTGGCCCAAAATATATATATTTTAACTTGTGAAGTGTTGAATTTGGTCCAAATGTGGCTGGATATATCGTGGGCAATTTGTAGTAAAGAGCTATTTTTCTATTGTTTTGGTCAATTAAGCCATTATATCTTGTAAATGTACGACAAAATAACCACGCACCTCGTTTCCCTTGCCCCACAACCCCATATATCTCCTAAAATTGTATTTTTCTCATCACAGGTCGTTATTTCCCTCTGGGGAGACGAAGCTAGAACCTATTCAACATATCGGCACGAGAGGGCTCACTTTTGGTCCACGAGGGACAGCCCGATCGTTCCCAACCGTCGTTGCTAGGGTCTCACGTTCAATGTCAATAAAATATGAACACACAGACGGCAATTTAAAGGCGTTCCAGTACTTATTATTTTATATTAATCCCCCCAAATAACGAGGTATATTTTTTGCAATACAATTTGTCTTTTTGTCCAATTTTGTGGATATTGTTTTCAGTGTCTTCGTTTCTTGACAAAAATCCCCTGCATGCGTTGTGCACTAAATTGTTGGTCCAAGGGGGACAAACCTTCAAGCATTACTCTCTCTGCTCTGCCATTGGTCCTTTATATTTAAAGTCCCATTTTTAAACATTCTTTCATTCAGAACCGGCCATCTGGTGAGAGTGCCTGGTGAGTAAAATGCCTCAACCTTTAGATTTGTCACCCTTTAACGTACTGTACTTTTACTTTTAAGGTCACATTATTACCCATTTATATACAAAGTATCAAAGTGATGACCTTTGTACGTGGTATTGCCCTTTTTTCCGGATCCAGGTACGTACGCGCAGCTGGGGGATTATTTTAGGCCTAGGCTAGTGCTAAAAATAGTGTGATGGGGGCTAGGCTAGGCCAGGCCTAACCGGTAATCTACTTTTAATCTACGCGCAGCTGGGGGGATTTTTTTAGGCCTAGCCTAGGCTAGTGCTAAAAATAGTGTGTAGGGGGCCTAGGCCATGCCTAACCGTTACTCGTACTTTTCCCAACGTTAAACAGAAGTGGCTTCCTCACCCCCCCCCCCCCCCCCTGTCTGAAATTAAAGTTTCTAAGTAAACAAACAAACAAAACTTGTTTAGCGTCCACTCCCGCTGCCTTTTTGCCTCGGCCCTGGGGTTTTATTTTAAGAAATAACAAATACATGCCAACACATGTCAATTTATTTCATTTTAAATTTACCCCAACATATAGATTAACAATTCACCTCCCATATCACGTAAACTTTCATGTTAAAATAATATTAATGGTTTGGCTGCATTGACTTGAACAAAATATATTTTTCTTTTCCTAATTGTCTTTTTTTTTTTACTTTTCCTTACTTTACACACTATTAACTACCAATCAATACACTGATATAAATGTAATCTTACAAGCAGTATAATGTTTATTGAGAAAATTGTTCTCGCCTTTCTTCCTAGTCATTCCTATTGTCGAGAGCCCAACACATGGGTATGGTTAAATACGTCCAATAAAACATAAGTTTTATTTGGCCATATTAAATTGAAAGTGGGAAAAAATATAGATTTTTTGATAAAAATTACCAACCGTTTATTACAAATTAATACCAGTCTTATCTGATGAATATTAAAACAAATTTGATTAACTAGTTTGCGCCGGAGGATGTGTATACACACAAAGTTTCCCCCAGATTTAAAATTGGATGACGCATAATCACGTCACGAGCAAGGCCGGAAATGTGTGGGTGTGCTTCCCGGTACCATCGGCCTAAACCCGCCTCAGATCGAGTTTCGTTATAAATAATCCTGCGCCTTGGCTCGGTGATGTTAAAATAATCCCGGCGCAAAAGCATACCTTAATGTTTTAATCCACATTTAAAGAAAATTGTCTGGCACCATCCTATTCAACAGTTCACAATTTATAAAATATATTGCAGGCAACACTACCAAAATGGCTTCCCATAAGGCCAATGGCTCAACTACAATTTTTTTCATGCTTTTATGGTGTCCCATTAAATTTCGATTTTATAACCCTTTCATTGAATAAAACCTCCTACAGCATGCGCAATACATACAACCAATTAACCAGTTCGCTAAATTCTTGAATTTCATGAAAGGCCTAACCCGCCTGGGATTGGTTGCACTAACATTATTTTGATATTAATTTTACAAAACCGAGACCCAGTTCAGGCCAACATCATTGGTAGAACACCCCTGATATTTCCGACCTTTGTCGTGACGTGTTTATTCGTGATCTGTTCTGAATTCTAGAAAAAAAATTGGTGTATAAAGTTAATCCGACGCAAACTGGTTAAAACCGGCCAACCACATTTGTATTGCCTTACCGGTACTAGAAATACACTCAATGACACGAAATAAAATCTATCCATTCTCTATACAAGAAAAATAAAATTCATACATACTGTATACCGTAAATGATAAATTTGACGTATACACATTTAACAAAATATACAAGTTTTGAACGGAGTCAGAATTGTACAAATCTGTGCATTGTATGCATTTTTGAAGGGGCCATGGGGTTTACTTAAAAAGATGTACCATTTACAGACTTTATAGCAGCCGTCTCTTGTTAATATGAATGCACACCTCTGCAAAACCATTAAAAGGCATTGCCCTCTAAGATGGCTGATGTCTTTCTCAAATCAAGTAAAATCCAGGGCCCATCAAAAAGATAAACAAAAACCCAGTAATTTTGCTCAGTCCATTTACGGATGAATCAGCTGAGAAACGGCCATCAGAGGCCATGCAATGTAAGTCGATAAACAAATTCTTGAAAAAAACACATTTATTATAATAATTTTAAGTTAATTGAACATTGATCGCAGCTATACATTGTATGCAACCAATATGTTGCATGCAATGTTTTGCCTGATAAGCAAGTGCTGTGGTTGAATTGTCTCACAACTCGCTCATCATTTCATCGCCACACCATTAGTCTATATCAGCCATGGTGTCTTTGGTGAAAAGTAATTTTGAATTGATATGGAATGACAACCCTCACAGAATAAAACTACAATATTTAGTGTGATTGAACAAGTGCTACATGTACATACTTTGGCAATTCCAAGGTTTAGTTAAATGTTACACTTTTAGCAAGTTACAATATCTTATTTGACTCTTGCATCAAAACCTAGGAGTTTCAAGTTCAAGTTTATCAAACAAAAAAGCGTTATTTAGCACAGAATTTGAACCTTTGGCTAGGGCTTAAAAACAATAACTCACAATAACACTTACGTTTTACAAACTACATGTACCGATAGGTCCCACAATAAGTACCCAAAACCCATTATTTTAGAAAAAAGAAAAACGATTTTACCTTAAATCATGCTAAACTACATACGGTACAATGTGTACTCGCCACAATCTCACTGTCACAACACTCAAATGAAAAATCTTGTTTACAAATCTGTTTACATAGATTTTACAAATTTTTCGAATTTATCCACTCCATCGTGGAATTGCCAACATGATAAACATTGAGAACCGATTGTTACTTTGTTATTTGGCTTGTGAGATATGGGTCAGCAAATTTGGACTAATTACAATTATTGCTACCATTAAACTTAAATTCATAAATACCCAAGACAGTTTAGGCATTCCTATATTTAGTCTTGAACCCGTCACATGGCCGTTATAAACTGATATTAAACAACTTTAAAAGATGATAAAGACCTGGTTCAAGTTTGGGTTTTTGACTCGGGTCCAACTGTAGTTGTTGGTAAAAAAGTACTGTTGACCAAAATCGGCATATGATAATTAAAAAAATATGCTTCTTACAAACAAAATATAATCACAGTCGTATGTGCACATTTCAGGAAGGTCAATACAGTACACTTTGCAGTATTACAAAATGTATTGCACCTCATTTGTTTTACCCCTTTTTTTGTTTATTTTTTCACAAAATTACCTGACCCGACCCAAAAATAAAAAGCGCAAAACCTAAACTGACCTGGGCTCAATTTCATGGCTCTGAATTTTGCGCTTACGATAACCATTTTGCGCTAACGGCACTAATAGAACATTTTGGCACTAACCCTCTAATAAAAAAAGGTAATACGGGATGTACATGTACGCATGTGCAGAAGCCAAAATTACACGCTAAAAATTTTGTGAAATACGTTTATCGTAAGCACGGACTTTTCTGCTACAGTAAGCACGGATTTGTTGCTAACGGTAAGCAGAGCCATGAAAAAGGGGCCCATGATGACCCAACTCGAAACCATTTTGGGTTGGGTTGGCATGTACGGTACGTGTATCATAAGTTTCATCTGCAATGAAGTGCAATGGAAACGGTACTTTTTGGTGATAGACGAAATGTTTCAGATAGAACTTTCCATCTATCACCTCATGAAATTATACTTTATCAAACTCACAAACATTCATTATTGATAATGCATAATAGCTTTCTTTTTTGTGCTTGTGCTCGGTTGTTTTTTTCTTCTGCAATAAATAAATATTTATGTGAAATGGCCCTAAAAGTTATTAAATCATTAAAGATATTAATCTCCTGGAGGGAATCGGTTGTGACTGTTTCAGTGTCCATAAATTCCGCAACTGTCAGGTTGACAGGAACTGACCCCAGCTCTAGGTGCACCGCGGAAGTAAAGTTCTGCCATGAGGCAGTTGCGGAGGTGCCTCACATTTATCCTAGGGTATCTAATCTTTCTTTTTAGTTGATGCTTTTTCTGTTTGTGATGCTGCAGGGTATTTGAAACAACTTTTTTTTTCTGGAAAAGACAAATGTTACTACTGTGATATTTTCATTTTTTATTATCAGATGCATCACTTTTGGGGTCAACTAAAACTGTTGTTAACAACTTTGTATTGGTTTCATTCTTTAGATACAGTCAGTATTAGTATATTTGTAAACAATCATTTTGTTTGTCATTCACAGAAATCCATTCATACTAAGATGGCACACAGCTAGGAGCTGGTAAGATTGACGTAATACAGTTTATGTGATGTGGTTAATAATGTCTCATCAAAGTATTGCCATGATCACACTTGCCTCCGACATATGTACACGCCTTTCAAATTTTTTAATAGGGTGTATTATTCCAACACGATTCCCGAGCAGCACCCAATTTCATGAAACTCATTACAACTTACATGTAAGGTAGGATGAATCAAAGCACTGCGTTGCGTACTATCTAAAATATACGATGCTTTGCAGCTGCGACGCTTTCTAAAATCCATTACACGATAATTGCAATTACTGTCCGTTTATCACCCAGTAAGTGTGTGTGATGCACTTTCTGTGGCAAACTTGTGTTGTGGCAGGAAATGTCAGGGAAACACGCTGCATTAGCACCGAGTACAAGTGATACAAGCCAGAATTGTATGACTCGTGACTCGGACTCGGACTCGAGTCCGACTCGAGTCCCATTTTTCGTGACTCGGATTCGAGTCACGATGACAAGTGACTCGGACTCGACCTTGTGGACTCGGACTCGGACTCGACCTTGTGGACTCGGACTCGGACTCGACCTGCGTGACTTGTGACTCGACCAAAAAATACCATATAACAACTATTTTCAGACTATTGTTAACAAGAAACTCACTTTTTGTTTGACCAAGAGGGAATAAAGATTGTTCACGCAGATCCGACGCAACGCGACGCAACGCATCTCTCTAGAAATGCACGTACTGTGCGGTTGGCTTCCGATATTTCCGATTAGTCTTTGGGCAAGACGTTGTTACTTTAGATATATAGATATACGCGATAACCAACCGCCGCGGGAGGACGTTATCGCGTATCTGACGTCTTGCCCAAAGACTAGTTTCCGATATATTGACTAGCGAAATCAATGCATGTTTGCGCTTGCAAAGAAAGTACTGTCCATACCTGCATCGAGTGCTCCTATTGAGCGCGTTTTCAGCCACGGTGGTATTTTTATGCGACCCCACCGTGCTCGTTTGGGAGCCCTCACTCTGGAAAATTTGGTGTTCTTAAAATGCAACAAGAGCTTCTTGGGGTAATCCAAATGCATAACATTCTTCAAAGTATACGAGATAATTCAGCCCTCTTTATACCCATGCAGCAAGACCCAAAAAGTAAACTGTTGTGATATTGTGATATTGTTTTGTAAAAGCCTAAGGTTTCTTTTATGTTAATGAAATAAAGGCGAACAAGTCACAGTGTAGATCGAATAACTTCAATGGTTTATTTGACATAATCATGTACGTGATCTAGACAGTTCATTAAAGTAGAGGAAAGCTGTACAAATTGAACTGTTTACACCGTTAGCTTTTCGCGGTACTTCACTAGTTAATGGTGACTCGTGACTCGACCTTTGTGACTCGTGACTCGGACTCGACCTGTATGACTCGTGACTCGGACTCGACCTGTATGACTCGTGACTCGGACTCGGAAGGGGGGACTCGGACTCGGACTCGGACTCGATGTTTGGTGACTCGAATACAACTCTGGTACAAGCTTAAAATAAATTCACTAATACATGTACTGGAAATACAAACAGACTTACAGAAGTCTTCTTTCTCATCAATGTTTACTTGGTATTTTTACGATGTGATTTTACGCTGTTGGTTGCGTCAGCCGTCAGCATGTGCAAAGACTGGCTGCCGTATTTCCCATCATGCCTTCTTTGGCACTTTTAGTGTGGCAGGATTTACTGTACTGGTTCTAACCAGTACATCATTGCTAAATTGAGCATGACGCTTACGTTTTCATCACCATGATTACGCTTAAAAAAAAACGTGAAAAAAGCAACGGTTTCTTCTGGAAAAAATTAATGCACGCAAGTAAGCAAACAAAATACGAGAGTTTTTGACCTAAATAGGTTGTCGAGAGGCGTTTTGTTAGGAAAAAACAGGAAATTTGTATTATTATTATTATTATTACTTTTTTTGCGATTTGCCGATAACAAAGTTTCGGTCGGGGCGGTCAAATTACATGGTCGGTCAGGTCACCGTAAGCAGTTAAAAAAAACAAATTGTTGACCTAATAAAGTCATTGATGTTGATTTTTTTTTTTTTCGCAAACAAAGGCATCATGGATACTAGAAAATCTAAACAAAGGAGAAATACAAGTAGAGACGGCTAGACAGGAAAGTCAAGAGGATGTAGAAGAGGATGTTGGAGCGGAGGTGGATGGAGGGGATAGAGGGAACGGAGAGACAGAAAGGGAAGAGGATGGTGATACAGAAGAAAATGAAGAGGAAAAGAAACAGGAGGAACAGATGGGAGAGGAAGAGGAAGAAGAAGAAGATGAGGAAGAAGATGAGGTAGAAAAAAAGAGAGAAGAGAAAGATGAAGAATGGGAAATAGGAGAGGATGATGAGAAAGAAGAAGACGAAGAAGACGAAGAAGACAAAGAAGACGAAGAAGACGAAGAAGACGAAGAAGACGAAGAAGACGAAGAAGACGAAGAAGACGAAGAGGAGAAGAAGGAAACTGAAAAGGTTGACACCTTCCAGTTCAGTGCAAGACGCTTTGCACTGAATAAAAAGCGCAACCAAAAGGGGCCTAGAGATCCGGTGAGTTTCATTCAAATTTATTGTACAGTGTACATAACAATTATTAATCACAACAGTCCTGAATCCTCAAAATAAGAATTTGCACACCCTAGGAAGTTTGAAACATTTATCCATTGGAGACTTGGCTCAGCTCTTGTTGGGTAATATTAACAAGTTAACAAGTGTTTATCTGGAACACTTGTTAACAAGATTATCAATAGTTTATCTGAAAAATGGTTCAAATTTGAGCAGCTCGTATAGTATACATATGTACAGTAGTAACCGCCCATGTTCAATACTTTCTTTGTTCTTCCTTCAGGCAAAAACAAATTGTTTTTGCCAAAACACATACCCTACTGTAAACTGTACCCATTTTAAAGGACTAGGGAACATAAAACTTAACAATTTCAAACCTTCAAATAATAGACAATGGAGAGAATTCTGTCACGAATTGCAAAGAATGTGACACAAATTATGTTGCATCTCCCCCAAATATCCGCACACAGATGATCAATGGACCTTGATCAGGGTATAGGCCATCTTTAAAATCACAAGAGGCAAATGTGACAAACAAACATGGCGGCCTACTGTCTGCGATGAACATGTGGCTCTCGCAGATAATTTAAACTATATCTATTTTTATAAGATTGTTAATCTGATGTATTTGCAAGGCCACAATGTTTGTTTGTCCCTTTTGCCTTGCTTTGATTAAACCCCCTAATAGTTACTTACCTGCTAATTATAACGGGGTCCAACTGTGACTCGTATTACTTTATTGCTCATCTGAATTGCCTGCTACCAGCAAATCCAAAAGAATCAAACTGTGTTTTGTTTTTCCTGTTGGATCCAACCGAGTCCAACTTGGCATTATTTATAACTCAACAGAATCTAATTCTGAATGCGTTTTGGATTATATTAAAGGAAACATGTAATAAGTTTTTTTTTTGCTTAAATCAATAAAGTATCATATTGACAACAACATTATGTGTGAGGTTGTGTTTATTTTCTGTGATAAATGGGAGAAAAACATTTTTGAAAATGTTTAGTCATACCACTCCGCCCCTCAAAGGGAAGCCTCATTAACATAAAACTTGGCGTGGGGTATGACAAAAATCGAGGCAGAGAATTGCCTCACTGCGGGGGGGCGCTACCCGGGCCTGGCTTGCATTATGCGCGCATTGCATGCAACAAGTCTTTGTCTACGAGTTTACCATGCCGGTTTTTTATTCTAAATCAGGGTAAAAATACAACTGTTTTCAGTCATGCCGACTAGATGTGTAGCTGCTGGGTGTACCAAAACTACCAAGGATGGAGTAAGCCTTCATTTGTTTTCGGCTGATCCTAAATATCGGAGGATTTGGACAGCCAAAGTAAATCTTACCAGAGCGAAGTGGTCCCGCCGGGCCTAGTGATTTTTCGGCCCGATCTGCAGCGACCATTTTGAGCGGTCGTGCTTCGACACTGGTCTGTACAGCAACTTTGGCATGCCCTTAAAAAACATGCTGAAGTCAGATGCTGTCCTAACGATATTCCAATCGGACGAATCTGTACTGTTTTCGTCAGATTCACTAAAAACCGACGAAGAACTTTCACGATCGTCCATGTTTAGTCCGCGCCGATTACTGTACATGTACATGTACTTTGTACGGTATCCTTTGCTTTGGACAGCGTGCGTGTGGGTGATCGCGTTTACATGGGGGTGTACGTACGTGTGCACAAGGCGTACGGGATTCGTTCACTCTCGTACACACAACAATGTGTGCGTACGTGGCCACGCGAACCCGTCTCGTACCTAGACGTCGCGTACCGACTATCGATAATTTGTCCGGGTTCTGACTCGATTTACGTCACTCATTTTGAGTGGCCGCGAAATTTAAAAAGGGGGGGTCAATTTCTGGACGGCAAATTACCACACTAAACGTACACTAGAACCAGTTTTGCTTTTTATTCACATTTGATACACATAAATCTATTGATTTAAAACAAAAAATGCGTAATGAAGATGTTAGACTACATGTTTCCTTTAAAGGACTTGCCTGCTAAATGTACATTGTGTAACAGGTTCTCAAAAAAATGTCAACTGGTTAACCTGTTGGATTCAGCTGGTTTAGTGTTAAAGATGGCGTACCCTAGCTGATAAAGGTCTATACTGGTTCGTGTTAGTTGTTACTGTAAGGGTATGTTACATTTGTTTTTCCCCTTTTTTCAGACAAACCGAGTAGCACGGAAGTGCACCTTGTGTGGCAAGGTCATCCTGTACCTTGCACACCACTTACGACGGTTTCACAACATCAGGGATAATCACAAGAGATTTTATCTCCTTTCACAAAGTCATAACTTGTAAGTCCCCCTTAACCCTCCTATTGAGACAGCACAAATACGCACCCCTTTACTGGTGTTTTTATTAGGCCTGTGCGACTAGTGATTTTCGATAGTCGCGGCGACTATTGAAAAAAAGTCGCGCCTATTTGTGGTGTAGCATAATCGCGGCAAAATCACAATTTGCGACAAGTTAAATACTAGTCGCCAAATAACGACTACTCGACTATCTGGAAATCGGTTGTCGTGACTACAAATGCATTTGAACATTGTAGACTAGTCGCAAAAGTCGCACAGGCCTACATGTAGTTCTTATGGGGGAACACTAGATCTGGTGGATTCAATTTGAAATATGTATGTAAAGCTGAAGGTTGTGGGTTCGAGTCCGGCCTGGAATTATGGTGTGTGTGCCCTTGGGCAAGACACTTTTTCGCTGATTGCTTCTTTCCACCCAGGAGTAAATGGGTACTCTGCGAGGGCAGAAATGGTTATTTGTGGCCGATTTAGCTGCTTTGCGCCGAAATGGCAGCATCGAGCCGTCTATACTCATCCGAGATGGTAATTGGATTGTTTCGTGGGCCCAATGACTGGGGTAATAATGTAAAGCGCTTTGAGACCGTTGGTGATGAAGCGCTTCATGTATATAAGAGCCGCACAATATTTTTATTATTATTAAAAATACTGTGTGCATTGGTGTGCTGTTGAACAATTGGCCTAAAAAATTACTTCCGCATAGAAGACATTCAGAGACATAGACAACGACAATTATTTTTCCAAATGTTTTAACGATGATGCGGAGGGAAACAATCGCAACTCAATCGGATCCCAGCATGCTTGTACAGTACAATTGTATGTACTTGCATGAACAAACATCTGAATTTATCAGTTAAAAAAACAAAACACCAAATGATGTACATTTACTCGAACCATATGACAAACAGACACGAGATTTGGCATAAAACAGCAGATACACGAAAAAAAAACATGAGCTCCGTGATGATTAATCTGATGATTGACGATAAATGGTGATACGTACTAGGAATGAAGTGTGCACCGCAAATTCTAGCACTGCATGGTTTAGGGTTCCTCTCATACTGAATGACTGTAACTAACCAAAGAGGTTTCATTCTCACAATGTTCGCCAGGTTGGACCAATTGATCACATGCAGAGATAATTTGCAATATAAATGTAGAGCATTGAAAAACTTACTTTTCCCCACAGGCAACCCATCACAAAGCCCAAAAAATCAAACAATTCCTACGAGAGGTTGAGGAAGCAGTGCCCTGTGGAGAATTGTTACATGTCGAAGAAGGGATACGCCCGTCTCGACCACCATTTGTGGTATAAACATGGATTAGAGGCAAGTTTTGTACATACCGGTACTACATGTATATGTACCTGTATAGCCAAGGGCCGTGACATCTGGAAAACATGTTTCACATCATGGCCAGGACATACGAGAAACAGGTTTCAGGCCATGGCCGGGAAGTACGAGAAACATGTTTCTCGTCATGGCTGTGACATCTGAGATACATGTTTCAGGCCATGGCCGGGAAGCAGAGTTGTATGACTCGTGACTCGAACTCGGACTCGAGTCCGACTCGAGTCCGACTCGAGTCCCATTTTTCTTGACTCGGACTCGGACTCGGACTCGAGTCACGATGACAAGTGACTCGGACTCGACCTTGTGGACTCGGACTCGACCTGCGTGACTTGTGACTCGACCAAAAAATACCATAACAACTATTTTCAGACTCTAACCAGTTCGCGCCGGGATTATTTTAACATCGCCGAGCCCATGGGCGGGATTATTTTTAACGAAACTCAATCCGAAGCGTGTTCAGGCTGATAGTGCCGGGAAGCACACCCACGCATTTCCGGCCTTGCCCGCTGCTGACATACATTTCCGAACTTGAACTTGGGGTGTTTATGCGTCATCCGTTTTGAATCTGGGGAAATATTTGCGTTTATATACGTCATTCGGCGCGAACTGGTATTAACAAGAAACTCAATTTTTGTTTGACCAAGACTAAGAGGGAATAAAGATTGTTCACTCAGACCCGACGCGACGCGACGCGACGCAACGCATCTCTCTAGAAATGCACGTAAATAGAATCTCTCTAGAAATGCACGTCCACATACGGTGATACTGCGTAATGCAAATTGAGATTGTCCGGATTATCCGTTCAGGCACAGACTGCTAGACTGGCGCTGTTCCAGGCAATAGCTTTGAATCCTGTGTGTTGATAGCTATATTGCACGCGCTCATATCAGTGATGCTTGTCCTCCTAATGCTCATGCTATGCTGTTCATGTAAAGTAAAACGTTGTGACTGAGTGTGAAGTACAACAATACTCAAACTCAAAGTAGACATTCGCGGTCATGGCTTCCAACCTAAGAGTTGTGAATTTCGGGTTTATTTCAATGGTTTATTTGACAGTTTATTAAAGTAGAGGAAAACTGTAAAATTGAACTGTTTACACCGTTTCGCGGTACTTAAAGGTGACTCGTGACTCGGACTCTACCTTTGTGACTCGTGACTCGGGAGGGGGGACTCAGACTCTGACTCGATGTTTGGTGACTTGAATACAGCTCTGACAAGTACCGATTAAGTTGTTGTCGTATGATGGAACGACGTATAATGATTCGACTTGCCGCTCCCCACAATTGCACGCCTAAAATGGCACGTCTTTTTCTCAAATAAATAAGGTTAAACAAACTAAATCCTTTGAGTGAGCCGACACGCAATGTAGCAAAAATTGCTGACCGCAGATGTCCCCAGCCTGCAGAGTTTGTACAATAGAAGCCATACTGGGTTTCAAAACCAAGACAATTGCAATAGTTTTACGATATAAATTTTTTAGATTTTTAATGGAGGAATGGAGGAATCAAAACACATTCTGAATTGGAACTTGAGCGATAAAGGAAACCAAATTGCTGCAAAAGTCGTTGTTTCTTGGTGGCTCATGGTGAGCAACCATTGAGCGTTGTGGAGCATTTAGAGTACTGAGTGAGGGCATGTACTATGTACATGTACTTATAGTACATGTACATACACAACTTGCCTCTAATCCATGTTTATACCATAAATGGTGGTCGAGACGGGCGTATCCCTTCTTCGACATATAACAACTCTCCACAGGGCACTGCTTCCTCAACCCCTCATAGGAATTGTTTGATTCTTTTGGCTTCTGAGATACATGTACATGTAGTATGTTTCCTGACTCATAATTTCAAATGTTCTATAAGTGCAATTTCAAAAAATTGTTCGCAAGTTGTATATGCTGTCAGCACGACTAGCTCTACTACTACTTGTGGTTGTATAAGTTCGGCAGCATGCTTTAGCTTGAGAAGCTGAACAGCCTTTTCCATCCGCCTTCTATGTTGGGTAGCGGACTTGTGGGCAGATGTGTTGCTTCCAAACTTCATGTATTCATATTCTTCCCAACTAGAGAGCAGTGGCTCATCCTCATCTAAATTTGTTTAGAGTTACCGGCAATCGCAAAAGCCACAAAATTACTCAAACCCAGCGGTTCAGGTCAGGCTAAAGTTGATACGGTAGCTTGACTTGTAGGTTCCTGAATGTGCAATTTTTGAATTCTTATGTAATTATGGCAAACAAAATAATTACTCTTGAATCAGGTCACTCGACCAACCCTATTTTTGAAAGCAATCAAATTGAATGACACACGTAACATAACCATACTTTCTTTTTCTTTTTACTAACATGCCATACTTCGACTTATCTTTCACATTTTGTATCAGAATGAACAATTTTATTTTTATACAAGTTGTTATCTACTTTTTAGTAGAAGAACAACATAAAAACGAAATATTTCAAAAAAACTACTTGCTTTACATTACATGTTGAAGCTTGTATTTTGTTTAAGTTTCATACATTCTCAAAATTAATTTACACGCTCTATTTATGATGCATAAACATGTCGCGAACAAGGCCGGAAATGTCTGTCAGCAGTGAGCAAGGCCGGAAATGTGTGGGTGGATTCCCGGTACCATCGCCCGAACCCACCTCAGACAGAGTTTTGTTAAAAATAATCCCGCGTCTCGACTCGGTGATGTTAAAATAATCCTGGTGCAAACTTGTTAAAGATAAAACTTTTGTTATATTTTCAAGACGGCCTTTCTTGTCCGACAGGTACATGACCATAAGACAAGAGGAACGTATTGCCCACAGCGTATTGCTGTAGACGGGGCCCTCTACAGATGGATGTACATCTATGCCATTCATGGTCGGAAGTGTACGCCTCACTGCACTGCCAAACAACTAAAAGACAGGAGCCGTACCCTATTCATTGGACCGGGTGCCCAGTCAGTGAAGAAAGTCTCCCGAGTTATGACCAGGTATGTTTTTGTTTTTGTTAATGTAGTACATGTAAGCTTTAAAAAAAGAGAGCTTCAACATGTAAAGCAAGTAGTTTTCTTTGTTCCGGGAGTTAGGAATCACAAATCTTGTTGTCGTTCGAGGCAAAAACAAACTGTCGTTTTGGTTTACGATCTTCACATTTTAATTTTTTTTTGGGGGGGGGGGGATAAATGTGACCCAGCGCGAGTAAATGATACACTTTCAAGGCAAAAATAAAAATTGAGATTTTGATTTTATCATTTAAAGCTTGTTTAGCTTTAAATGATGAAATCAAAATCTCAATTTTAATTTTTGCCTCAAAGTCTTAGTGTCTCATTTACTCACGCTGGGTCACAAATGAGAATAATTTTTATGTAACTCCAGCTTACAATGCTCATGACAGGCTCCACATGGCTATACAGTACCACGGAACTGTTTTAGGCAATCTCTAAGAATAAAACATTTGCAAATTTGTCATTTCTGCTATGGTACTTGTACTTTCACATTACACAGACAAATGTATGTACCGGTATTTGATCTCCCACAGGGAAGCTTCAGCTCAGTAGTTGAAATTTGAAATTGACTGGGCATTATGGTTGTGATTTTTCTAAGTGGATGAACTTTGTGCATATTCAAGCCGAATGAATGCATAACACTGAAGTCCAAAGTTGTGAAATAGTCCAATAGGTCCCCTTTTCCCATACTAAAAACTGTACAAATGTGACTATTGTTTAGTTTTCAAAAGGTGTTTTATCATCTTCGTGTCCCACATTGTTCACAGACTGTGGGAGGAAAAAGGCATGAAGGGTGCAGCAGGACCAACTATCATTCGGAAAACAGTAGCTACGCAGGTAAGATATTGTGAAAAAAAATCCATCTGAAAACAATACTGGGCACGGAATGACCCCTAATGATCAACTGTGTGTATCATTAGGCCAAAGACGACTATTTGACAGCTAGGGCACCCACTAATAGTGCTGAGCCAGTTGTAAATTTTCCTATTTAAGTACTCACAAAGAAATTACTCTCGAGTAGTTCTCCACAAGGTGTAAAATCACGATCACACACGTGTTTATCACTGTGTGTTTTCATTTAAAGCAGAACGATACTTTCGCAGCGACTTCTGCAGCAATTTGGTTATCGCTGAAGTTCTGATTTAGAATGTTTTGATTTCTCCATGGTATTATTGAAAATAAATACAAATCGTTATCATATCGTAAAACCATCGCAATTGTCATAGTTATAGTAGTAGTCGAGTCCGACCCGACCCCGTTTTTAATAAAATCATTTTTTTTCTAGCGGAATTTTAGAAGTTACATGTACCGGTACTTTGACTGCTATTTCGACGCTTCAAAAGTCATCAAAGTAAAACCACCATTTCTAATAACCACGGATCTGGCCGAATTGTCCGCAGGGGTTTGAGCGCTATTAGCTATTAGCGCGATGTTGTTTACATGACTACACATGTTTTTTTAAAATTAAGCAAAGTATATCCTTGTTACTTCTACATTTATATACTTCTGCCCTCAGTCATGGAGTACTCTAAGTGCTCCACAACGTTCAATGGTTGCTCACCATATGAGCCACCAAGAAACCACTCAAGAGCGATTCTATGTTGCTGCCCATGGGCCCCAATCAGCTGCAGAGACTTCAGAAATCATCGACAGCCTTTGGGTAAGTTAAATTGTCAATTTTGTACATACATTTCATTGATTTTACTTTAGTAGGTACATGAAAGCATACACGTGTACATGTACATCAGTACATGTAAACATCCGGGAAGGGAGAGGGGGCGGCGGAGAACCGTAGTGAAACCGTGATGATTTGTAGTGTATCCGGGACAAACCGTAGCGTAACCGTAGTGTAACCGTGTTTATCCGGGATGAAACGGGAGTTGGTTCACACACGGCTCCACTACGGTTCCACTACGGATGACCCTGGTTACACTACAAATCACCACAGATTTACTACGGTGTCACCACGGATTCACTACAGTCATCCGGGCTGAACCGTGGCACGACCGGGATGAACCGTGGTGCATCCGTAGTGAAACCGTGGCGGAACCGTGGTGAATCTGTGACCATCCGGGGTCATGGGGGGAAAAACAGGCTTGAACAGGGATAATTTGGGCCCATCCGTGGCGGAACCGTAGTCAAACCGTAGTAGAACCTAGGACCGGGAAACATGTCACTTTTTTTTGCTTGCCTTCCCGGACCACCCCGGATGACCCTGGATCAAACATCTGTTTCATCCGGGGCCATCCGTAGCATATCCGGCTTCAGTGGGACTGCATGGGGCTTCAATAGTTGCCGTGGTCGCGAGGTTGGTCGTTTGTCACATTTCTGCTGCATATGGCACGCATTCACACTAAATTAGTTTCAAATTGGCAGTTTGGGTACATGTGTAAGAGGCTGTTTTTGTCCTCGATGAAAATAATGAATAATGAATAATGAAATAAAACCCACACCAAAATTTGAAAAAATTGTTGACGAGAAACTAGTAATCTAATTTCATTGGTCTAATGGTGGGCGACTCCAGTATTTTAGGAATCAATCCTATATCAATCCTATCGACTTGATCTTTCTGTCCATCCTCCTCCACTTGTATCCGTCTTTTGCCTAGATTTTCTAGTAAACATGATGCCTTTGTTTGCCAACAAATCAACACCATTGTTAGTTAATTGCTCAAATCAATTTACCAAGATGTAGTAATCATTGTTTAGAATGTTATTGATTGTCCACGTTTAATTGCTCATCGAATCTTTCGTGAATGAAATTGACTAATTCAGGGAATCAATTTCACACAAAAAAGTGGAATCGCAATTCCGATTGAGAGTTTGGATTAGAATCAATTCCGACGTGCAATAGCCCACTAGTTTTATTCCCTATCGCAATTGGACTGTAAGTTTGCAAGACCAACTTTACTTTCACCAAAATGAGACTAACATTGTTCCGGGTACCGTTACAGTATGTTCCTGGGTACCGGTACAGTATGTACGGACGGTCATTTGGTCAAGTGGGGTAACTAATTACATGACAGAAAAAACAGAAAATTGACAAATCATATTTTTTTCACCTACATAGAGAGTTCCCGATGTTCCCCAAGGAGAACCCTCAGCTAAAGTAATTGTGAGTCTAAATGGAATTAACAAAATTAATAATAAAAACTAGAGGTGAATTTGATCAATGCGATGTGTTGGGTCTTTTCCCAAGTTAACCTGCTAGTTTTTCCTTTTGTTTTAACACTATTTCAGATGTATGCCAGCTTTAAAAGAGCAATATACCATTTGTCAGTGGTGCAGTTTTATCATTCAAAGCAGCAAAAATTCTCAAATTCTAGGAAAGGGAAACACACAACGCGTAAAACAAACATTGAATGAAAACGACAGGAAAAAACGTATGTGCACACCATGTCATGTCCGAATTGAACAACTGGGTTTTTCCGTCTTTTCTTTTTTAACAATAAGACATTAAGTAGAATACACATTGGTAATTGCATGAATTATCCGAAATGGGGGGATTTTATAGTAAAAATCAAGTAACTGACTTTTCCAAAATTTTACAATCATGGAGGCCGAGAGAAAAAGCAAGAAAAACTGTTTTCCCCAGATCTCACATAAACACGCCACGAGCAAGGCTGCAAATAATGTATCTATCAAGGCCGAAGATGCATGGGTGTGCTTCCTGGTTCTATCGGCCTGAACCTGGTGATGTTAAAATAATCCCGGCACGAACTGGGGAAACTGGGTGTTTTTAAAGTCTCCACAGGGGAAAACCCTGAGTGGGGTGCCAGTTGATTCGCTGACAACCGTGCTACAGGTACCGGTAGTACTTCATACATGTACCATTTGCAAATCACATAAAATAACCCTACATGTATAAAATAACTACATGTATAAACTAATACAAAAACAAATATTTATTATTATTATCCTTTTTTTTAACATGGATTCACCCCTACCCAGAATGCGGATTTATGTTTTGGGGAAATTTAATCCAACCATCTATACGATCTTTAATTTACTTTAAGAGTCACTTGTTCAATGCACAAACTATTTATTTTCCCTACATAGAGAGTTTCTGATGTTCCCCAAGGAGAACCTTCAGCTACTGTACGGGTGAGTCTGAATAAAATTAACAAAAAAAGAAATAATTTTGTTGTGGGAAGTTAAGCCAACCATACAATGTTTAACTCCAACAGTCCTAAATCCTGCAAAATCAATATGATTTTGCACAAACCCTATAAGGACTTTGCAAGAGTCACTTCTTCAACGCACAAACAATTTTTTTTTCTGATATAGAGAGTTTCTGGTGTTCCCCAAAGAGAACCCTCAGCTACATGTAGATTACTGGTGAGTCTAAATGAAAAAAGAATAATAATAATAGTAACAAAAATAATACAAATTTGAGATGAATTTGTTTAATTTATGTGTACATCAAGATTACGTACACAAAGGCGGGATTTGGCTAAATATCGCGCGGTCGATGAAAAAAAAAGGATTTTAGGCAAGACTTAGCTTTGGTCAAGGCGTTCATTGTTACCCATCTGTACATACAGCGCAGCGGTAATCGGAGCTCAAACAACAACCTCTCGGCACTATTATATGTAAATTACTGAAGATACTTGAACACTTTGGATCAATGGTTAAGTTGAGGTTTTGGGGGCGGTGCTCATTATGCTAATAGATTAAGCTGACCTTTATAGTCGGTTTTTTTTTATTGGTCCATTGTTGCATAGAAACTGCATAATTTGAGCTAGCGGTGAAGGTCATAGCTAACTACAGCTCGCAAGTGTTTACGAACACCGCCATCGTTGACATAATATCTTATCGGAGAAAGTTGAGTGATTTTTACTAAGGCTTGTAAATATTGAAGATTTGAACTGTCTTGCTTGATTGGTGAGGGTCGCAGTTATTTTCGCTCGTTTTGCTGGGTATTTTCTTGAATGTTGACAATGTTATGGTCAAAACTAGTTGTGTTTAGCGTGGCTTGTATTTCTGGACGGATAACGACAGACGGATAACGACGAATGCGCCTTGACCAAGGCTAGGCAAGACTATGTACATGTACATTGTATCCATACACATTTGTAAAATGTACCCAAAAATAATATTTAATTTCCAATGGAATTATATAATGTTTGAATTACAACTTTTTGAAATCATGACTCTTAGAAACCATGCCTTTTATAAACATGTAGGCACAAGAAGCATCTGCATCCGGCAGCATCATTCCTCCCTCATCCTCCCAGAGACCTCCAGCAGGATCTAATAGTATTTCACGTTACCAGGTACTGCAGGGCAAATACCAGTAGTTTACACCACACAAGTACAGTGTTCACGTGCAATACATATACTGTGTTTTTTCGTACCGTCCATACATGTACGTGCTGTGGGAACTTCTAATGTACATGTACTGGTACATGTACGTTGCATTCGTGTAGTTACCGTACATGTACAAATGTTGGATTAAACATGTACTTGGTTTTTCTGGGCCTTTCAGGTGTAGACAACCCAAACCCCATGTTTTCCTCTCAAGCTCTCTTTCAGACAAAACGGACTGTGTACGTGTGCAAGTCCACAATTCGTAACCTTTTCCCCACCTCCTGCGGACGTCAATCGGTTTGCAGGTCCACAGTACGTACAATGTATGAATTGCTCGTGCATACTTGTACCTGTACTTATGTCACACACAATTTATTAGGCCAAAACATGCAGAGTTCCAAAAAATGTACATGTTAGCCCAACTTTGATTTAATTGGCTGCAAATCTTACAAACCATCGATCGACTCCAAGAAATAAAAGAAGGGAAACTCTTCCCAAGGATGTACATGTAATGAAACTACATGTACACGCAGTAAGGCCATCTCTGTTGCCAGCCAATCAAACACCAAGTTTTAACCCTTATTTGCCAATTAAATTTATTTCTTTAAGGCATGCCGGTACATTGGACGACCTCAGAGCAGGATGCTTCTGACTGAAAATCAGGAAAAACAACTGCTGGAGGAGTTCTATTTAATTTGGGGGATCGAAAAGCAGGCCCGGAAAGAAACGAACAATGATAGACCTTGTAAGTACATGGACTGAAATCACTGAAATATAAGGGGAAAAAAAGTTTCTAAGCGCACCATTGACGGTGCAGTAGATTTAAATTATGGACTTTTGAAATGCAGACTGTTTGTAGTATTGCGCTTGTCATATCCAACAAAAAATACTAAAAGTCCAAAAAAGACAAATTATTTTACCAGCTGTTTGAAACCATCCAAGTGACGGGCTCTCGACCAATAAGAATGGTTAAACTGTGTCGGGTATTTTACATCAACAAATGACATCCAAACTTACCTAATTAAAACGTTAACGTTTACCAGGTAGGGCAAATACTAGTAATTTACACCACATGTAGCATTTTTGCTTCAATTAATTTCAAAGGTAGTATACACCATTTGCAAACATCTAAAAACAAAACTACTGATTTTTTATGAAATGCATCATTTACCTTACTAAACTGGACTGTGAAGGCCAGTTGATATTAAGTGAATGCGATGCAAATTTGACTACAGGTAGCATTCACAGAGTTGTTCCCTGTCAATTCAACACACTTCTGGACCTTACCCTCACAGATCAAAATATTAGGTGTTATGATTGGCCTATATGAGAAACCCCCAGAAAAGATTTGTTTTTGCAATTTGACTGGTTAGTTTTGGAGATACATTTATGGGGCGGTGTAGGGACATTTTGAGGTGATATCAGCTGAGCAAATATACACAATGTATGCTGTTCAAAGTCTTTCTGTTCAGATAGTCTAAAATCCAAATAGTGGCATAGTTTGTGAGTTACAGCAGGTACATGTAGCCCTCTTAGTGTTTTTGCCTGCTTGCTGTCCTGCTGAACATTTATGGGGCGGCGGAGGGACATTTTCAGGTCATTTTCGAGTCATCTGCTGCTGCTTCTTTGTGTGATATTAGCTGAGCAGATATGCCGAAGCGTTTCTGTTCGGATGGTCCTAAAGTCAAATAGTGGCTATCCTTGGTCAAGGCATTCATCGTTACCCGTCCGTACATAAGGCGCGGTGGTAATCGGGGCACACGACCACACGCAGCCACTATTATACGCAAATAAAATTAAGATATATAAACGTCTTTGATCAATAAGTTGAGGTTTTGGGGGCGGTGCTCATTTTCCTCCTAGATTAAGCTGACCTTTACAGTCGTTTTTTTATTGGTCGATCGTTGCGTAGAAACTGCACAATTTGAGCTAGCGGTGAAAGGTCATAGCTAGCTCGCAATCGCAAGTGTTTACACACGTGTACAAAACACCGCCATCGTTGACATAATATTTTTACGAAGGCTTGTAGGAATTACACATGGAGATTTGAACTGTCTGGCTTGATTGGCGAGGGTCGCAGATATTTTCGCTCGTTTTGCTGGGTATTTGCTTGAATGTTGACAATGTTATGGTCAAAACTAGTTGTGTTTATCAAGCAAGCAAGCAAGCAAGCAAGCAAGCAAGCAAGCAAGCAAGCAAGCAAGCAAGCAAGCAAGCAAGCAAGCAAGCAAGCAAGCAAGCAAGCAAGCAAGCAAGCAAGCAAGCAAGCAAGCAAGCAAGCAAGCAAGCAAGCAAGCAAGCAAGCAAGCAAGCAAGCAAGCAAGCAAGCAAGCAAGCAAGCAAGCAAGCAAGCAAGCAAGCAAGCAAGCAAGCAAGCAAGCAAGCAAGCAAGCAAGCAAGCAAGCAAGCAAGCAAGCAAGCAAGCAAGCAAGCAAGCAAGCAAGCAAGCAAGCAAGCAAGCAAGCAAGCAAGCAAGCAAGCAAGCAAGCAAGCAAGCAAGCAAGCAAGCAAGCAAGCAAGCAAGCAAGCAAGCAAGCAAGCAAGCAAGCAAGCAAGCAAGCAAGCAAGCAAGCAAGCAAGCAAGCAAGCAAGCAAGCAAGCAAGCAAGCAAGCAAGCAAGCAAGCAAGCAAGCAAGCAAGCAAGCAAGCAAGCAAGCAAGCAAGCAAGCAAGCAAGCAAGCAAGCAAGCAAGCAAGCAAGCAAGCAAGCAAGCAAGCAAGCAAGCAAGCAAGCAAGCAAGCAAGCAAGCAAGCAAGCAAGCAAGCAAGCAAGCAAGCAAGCAAGCAAGCAAGCAAGCAAGCAAGCAAGCAAGCAAGCAAGCAAGCAAGCAAGCAAGCAAGCAAGCAAGCAAGCAAGCAAGCAAGCAAGCAAGCAAGCAAGCAAGCAAGCAAGCAAGCAAGCAAGCAAGCAAGCAAGCAAGCAAGCAAGCAAGCAAGCAAGCAAGCAAGCAAGCAAGCAAGCAAGCAAGCAAGCAAGCAAGCAAGCAAGCAAGCAAGCAAGCAAGCAAGCAAGCAAGCAAGCAAGCAAGCAAGCAAGCAAGCAAGCAAGCAAGCAAGCAAGCAAGCAAGCAAGCAAGCAAGCAAGCAAGCAAGCAAGCAAGCAAGCAAGCAAGCAAGCAAGCAAGCAAGCAAGCAAGCAAGCAAGCAAGCAAGCAAGCAAGCAAGCAAGCAAGCAAGCAAGCAAGCAAGCAAGCAAGCAAGCAAGCAAGCAAGCAAGCAAGCAAGCAAGCAAGCAAGCAAGCAAGCAAGCAAGCAAGCAAGCAAGCAAGCAAGCAAGCAAGCAAGCAAGCAAGCAAGCAAGCAAGCAAGCAAGCAAGCAAGCAAGCAAGCAAGCAAGCAAGCAAGCAAGCAAGCAAGCAAGCAAGCAAGCAAGCAAGCAAGCAAGCAAGCAAGCAAGCAAGCAAGCAAGCAAGCAAGCAAGCAAGCAAGCAAGCAAGCAAGCAAGCAAGCAAGCAAGCAAGCAAGCAAGCAAGCAAGCAAGCAAGCAAGCAAGCAAGCAAGCAAGCAAGCAAGCAAGCAAGCAAGCAAGCAAGCAAGCAAGCAAGCAAGCAAGCAAGCAAGCAAGCAAGCAAGCAAGCAAGCAAGCAAGCAAGCAAGCAAGCAAGCAAGCAAGCAAGCAAGCAAGCAAGCAAGCAAGCAAGCAAGCAAGCAAGCAAGCAAGCAAGCAAGCAAGCAAGCAAGCAAGCAAGCAAGCAAGCAAGCAAGCAAGCAAGCAAGCAAGCAAGCAAGCAAGCAAGCAAGCAAGCAAGCAAGCAAGCAAGCAAGCAAGCAAGCAAGCAAGCAAGCAAGCAAGCAAGCAAGCAAGCAAGCAAGCAAGCAAGCAAGCAAGCAAGCAAGCAAGCAAGCAAGCAAGCAAGCAAGCAAGCAAGCAAGCAAGCAAGCAAGCAAGCAAGCAAGCAAGCAAGCAAGCAAGCAAGCAAGCAAGCAAGCAAGCAAGCAAGCAAGCAAGCAAGCAAGCAAGCAAGCAAGCAAGCAAGCAAGCAAGCAAGCAAGCAAGCAAGCAAGCAAGCAAGCAAGCAAGCAAGCAAGCAAGCAAGCAAGCAAGCAAGCAAGCAAGCAAGCAAGCAAGCAAGCAAGCAAGCAAGCAAGCAAGCAAGCAAGCAAGCAAGCAAGCAAGCAAGCAAGCAAGCAAGCAAGCAAGCAAGCAAGCAAGCAAGCAAGCAAGCAAGCAAGCAAGCAAGCAAGCAAGCAAGCAAGCAAGCAAGCAAGCAAGCAAGCAAGCAAGCAAGCAAGCAAGCAAGCAAGCAAGCAAGCAAGCAAGCAAGCAAGCAAGCAAGCAAGCAAGCAAGCAAGCAAGCAAGCAAGCAAGCAAGCAAGCAAGCAAGCAAGCAAGCAAGCAAGCAAGCAAGCAAGCAAGCAAGCAAGCAAGCAAGCAAGCAAGCAAGCAAGCAAGCAAGCAAGCAAGCAAGCAAGCAAGCAAGCAAGCAAGCAAGCAAGCAAGCAAGCAAGCAAGCAAGCAAGCAAGCAAGCAAGCAAGCAAGCAAGCAAGCAAGCAAGCAAGCAAGCAAGCAAGCAAGCAAGCAAGCAAGCAAGCAAGCAAGCAAGCAAGCAAGCAAGCAAGCAAGCAAGCAAGCAAGCAAGCAAGCAAGCAAGCAAGCAAGCAAGCAAGCAAGCAAGCAAGCAAGCAAGCAAGCAAGCAAGCAAGCAAGCAAGCAAGCAAGCAAGCAAGCAAGCAAGCAAGCAAGCAAGCAAGCAAGCAAGCAAGCAAGCAAGCAAGCAAGCAAGCAAGCAAGCAAGCAAGCAAGCAAGCAAGCAAGCAAGCAAGCAAGCAAGCAAGCAAGCAAGCAAGCAAGCAAGCAAGCAAGCAAGCAAGCAAGCAAGCAAGCAAGCAAGCAAGCAAGCAAGCAAGCAAGCAAGCAAGCAAGCAAGCAAGCAAGCAAGCAAGCAAGCAAGCAAGCAAGCAAGCAAGCAAGCAAGCAAGCAAGCAAGCAAGCAAGCAAGCAAGCAAGCAAGCAAGCAAGCAAGCAAGCAAGCAAGCAAGCAAGCAAGCAAGCAAGCAAGCAAGCAAGCAAGCAAGCAAGCAAGCAAGCAAGCAAGCAAGCAAGCAAGCAAGCAAGCAAGCAAGCAAGCAAGCAAGCAAGCAAGCAAGCAAGCAAGCAAGCAAGCAAGCAAGCAAGCAAGCAAGCAAGCAAGCAAGCAAGCAAGCAAGCAAGCAAGCAAGCAAGCAAGCAAGCAAGCAAGCAAGCAAGCAAGCAAGCAAGCAAGCAAGCAAGCAAGCAAGCAAGCAAGCAAGCAAGCAAGCAAGCAAGCAAGCAAGCAAGCAAGCAAGCAAGCAAGCAAGCAAGCAAGCAAGCAAGCAAGCAAGCAAGCAAGCAAGCAAGCAAGCAAGCAAGCAAGCAAGCAAGCAAGCAAGCAAGCAAGCAAGCAAGCAAGCAAGCAAGCAAGCAAGCAAGCAAGCAAGCAAGCAAGCAAGCAAGCAAGCAAGCAAGCAAGCAAGCAAGCAAGCAAGCAAGCAAGCAAGCAAGCAAGCAAGCAAGCAAGCAAGCAAGCAAGCAAGCAAGCAAGCAAGCAAGCAAGCAAGCAAGCAAGCAAGCAAGCAAGCAAGCAAGCAAGCAAGCAAGCAAGCAAGCAAGCAAGCAAGCAAGCAAGCAAGCAAGCAAGCAAGCAAGCAAGCAAGCAAGCAAGCAAGCAAGCAAGCAAGCAAGCAAGCAAGCAAGCAAGCAAGCAAGCAAGCAAGCAAGCAAGCAAGCAAGCAAGCAAGCAAGCAAGCAAGCAAGCAAGCAAGCAAGCAAGCAAGCAAGCAAGCAAGCAAGCAAGCAAGCAAGCAAGCAAGCAAGCAAGCAAGCAAGCAAGCAAGCAAGCAAGCAAGCAAGCAAGCAAGCAAGCAAGCAAGCAAGCAAGCAAGCAAGCAAGCAAGCAAGCAAGCAAGCAAGCAAGCAAGCAAGCAAGCAAGCAAGCAAGCAAGCAAGCAAGCAAGCAAGCAAGCAAGCAAGCAAGCAAGCAAGCAAGCAAGCAAGCAAGCAAGCAAGCAAGCAAGCAAGCAAGCAAGCAAGCAAGCAAGCAAGCAAGCAAGCAAGCAAGCAATCGCGGCCGGGTAACCACCCTGCAAAAAAAAAAAAAAAACATTATTCGTTTAAAAAAACACTGAAACATTAAGAATTTTTAAAAGCTGAACGTGCCGTATTAAACTAATTATCCGCCAGTGGCAACCTCAACATTATTTGTGCTTCCTTTTTTTATAGACACGCACGACGGAAATGCAAACTACAGCCGACGAACGACCGCTGGCCGGGGACCGCCTGGATCAGGACGCGGCGCCGACTAGTACTAGGCCGAGCACACCGCCACCGCCGTGTAAATTACCGGGACAGGACGACCGGGTTAGCCCATTCAACGAAACCGGTAAGTAAAACAACGGGTTCTTTTCAGAACCGCGCGCAACTAAAACAAACGACTTATTTGCGTCGTGATATATTGCTGTGCAGGAACCATTTTTGAACGACGACTAACCCGCCGAGCAAGTTAGGGGTAGTTAGTACTAGTTAGAAAGACCAAGTACCTCAACACTCGAGCACTTTTATTAAATTGAATAATGAAATAGAAGCCGTTATTAAAGATGGACTACAACGGAATAATGATAAAGGCTTTGTTGCCTTTTTTTGTTCGAGAAATGTATAATGATTACTAATATATCATTAGTAGTATTCAATAAATCTTGTTCCTTCATGCAAAAAAACCCCAAAATTGATCGGCGTTCTACGACCCAGAAAAACTCAGTTTCAGCAAAAGCCCTTAACTCATGAATAATTCATACGTTGTGTGTGACGTACTACCCATGACGATTTACTCGGGTCGATCGTGTGCGTGCATTTTTACCGTACAATGCAATGCGGAATAACAGCGGACAAGCTAGGCTATATTTTGGTACAACTATTTTCGACCGAAAAACAGCGAAAAATGTCCGATAGCAGCGAGTATTGGGAAGACCACAGTATAGATGAGGAAGAGGCATTTCGTGGAGGTACTTCTGAGAACAGTGATGGCAGCTCTAGCGATGAGGGGAGCTCACCAGACGAGAGAGAGAAGGCGATGACTCTGCGGCCACGGCAGACCCGGCGGTTGCCGATGACTCGGCCGACGTAGAAGCAGTAGGCCTGGTGGTAGTAGTACGAATTCTCTCGATGTTTGGCGCTTTCAATGTGGGGATCGATCCAGGCTTTAAACGAAACTTTGTTGTCAATCCCAGTGAATTTTTCAAAGCACTTGAAGGTTCAACACAGTCCTCTGAAAAAATGTGCTGAACAAATCAAAGGCCTACTTCTTGCCGAGAAGGTCAGAAGGTGAAATCCTTTCGTGTAATATTTACGAACTTCACCCATTCCTTTGATAACGCAGGATCCCGCGGAAATTGCACAAAATGAATCTCTGGATTCTTCGAACAATTTCTCGTGCATCCAGTCCACCAACAACACATGAAGTTGGCATTATTGTAGCTGATAGTGATACACTATAAAAAAAAGATTCGTAAAAACTTCATGCCTCTGCATGAAAACGCATACATAATACACACGGAATAACATGGCGTTTTTTGTTTACTCTCGGTTGCTCATGGGTAGTACGTCATCACTTTTCGCTGGTTTACAAGTCCGCTGGTACTATATCGTGGATTTCATTGTGGTTTTCAGTGGATCTTTGCCGGGAACCAGTACAGGGCGGGAAACTTCAAAATCGAAGAATCTAGGTCTAATTTTGTCGGTCAAATTGCAACAAAATTATTTAGAGAAAAACATGACCGTAACAATAAAGTGTTACCTGAACACAACATAAACAAGGTCCGATAATAAATTTAATGTGTGAGTTTTCGTTGTAGTCCATCTTTAAGTACATGTACAATCAACCCCCCCCCCCCCCCCCCCCCCCCCCCCGGCCGCCGGCATCCTCGGCGGCGACCTGAGGGTGTAAATTCCCCAAATTCAAACACTATTAATAAATCTAATAATAGCAACCCCCGGCTCTGGAATGGTCTGGTGTCTTTATACCATTCTCAACCATTGTGAACAATGTATTGGTGTTGAGCGTCTCTAACGTAACTATTCAAGAGCTTACCCCGAATCACGTGATATAGCAACAGTGTATGTGGTCTGGATAATTCAAAGTCAAACTGTGCCCAGCTGTGTTAACAAGTCATTGTACCAGATATTATTTAAATTCCACACGCAAATGGTCAATTCCCAAACATCAATGTTCAATGGCTAAACACTATCCATCCTGATGCTAAACCTGTTTAGCATGTAAACACATGTTTACAGACATGAATTATTTGTACTTAGTAAAGACAGATTTTGCATTGTGTATATATATGCCAGCCAATCATCGACGCAGATTCGGGTGGCATGGGTGGCTTGTGTGTAAAGCGCTTGCCTCTCACCAATGTGGCCCGGGTTCGATTCCCGGCCCGGACATGTGAGTAGAGTTGTGCGTTGGTTCTCTCCTGTGCCACGATGGTTTTTTCCAGGTCATCCGGTTTTCCTCCCTCCTGAAAAATCAAACACTTTTGATCTCAGGCTGTGCTCCGTAGTCATATATGAGTCGATGTGGCCGGCTGCCATAGGCGCCTTTACGTGCCAGCGACTCGACTACGCTGTAGCCGCATCCTTCGCAATTCAGCACACCAGCTGCGATTAAGGATGATTAGCCTCCCAAATTATTATTATTATTATTATTATTATTATTATACCGTTGTCCCAATGACTAAAATTGAAAACTTGGTCAATTTAATCACAATGTGTGACATTCTGCCATCTTGCACGGAGAATCAAACGTTACATCCTGAAAGTAAGAGGGTGTCCGGAGATTTTGTTAAGTCATTTTGTTAAAGGCTTTTGAAGACAAGAAGAGCCTTTTTGGACCTGACTCCAGTTTTAGAAAAAAATAAGCCCAATTATTGAATTAAAACGAGCAAACATATCCTCTGAAGGGGTGAGGAAGGTACATTTTAATGATTACCCCGCGGCTATTTTGATTTGTTTAGAATATTATCGTGAGATATGTACTTTCTTCCCCACACCGTACAAAAATACACTAATGTTGGCATAACTAAACTTACAAATAGTGTGTGTAGGCTTCTGTGTAGTCACGGATTCTGCTTAGTATAACTAATTTAGATACCAGAGTTTTCGATGTGGGCCCCAACCTAATGCTTCATCAATAAATACACCCAAACACGACTATCAGCAATATAATGCACACAATTTAGGTCAACCGATATTTTTGGCCTTGCACCAATAAGATAATATATCACGACGTGAGTACTATAAAATCCAAGTACTCTATCATTTGTAAGTTGGTGTTTCTGTTGTTTTTTTGGGTGTGGCACCTTGAAAAAAGAGATTTTCTAATTGATTTGATAATTTTCTAGAATGGTAATATTTTGTTACGACGCTCCTAATCTTTTACAGATAACCGCTGCAATAAAATCTCCTTCAGGCCAACTGGTACCCTTCCTATGGTAGCCCTTGCTAGTTTCCCTGGTTCCGGCAACACGTGGGTTCGCTACCTCATCGAGAGAGCCACGGGGATCTACACGGGTAGTTTTTATAATGACGGCAATCTTTTCAAAAAAGGTCAGTAAATTTTTTGACACTGCCCGTAGTAGTGATTCAGTTTATAAAATTGTACACTAATGACGCATAGATTATTGTTGAAGTTGTGTTTATCGAAAGGACAATTATTTATTTATTCGACCGAGCAGGAACCGGTTTTTGTACAGTCACAAAAATTACAAAAACTTCACCGATTATAGTACTTAGTAGGCATATTTGTCTTAGGAAAAGTCCCTGAAATCATCATAGGCATTACTTTTTGGTTTAAACGTTTATTTTGGGGGTACAAAATACAACATTTAAAAATAATTTTGTCCCGTGCGCACGAGGTCAAGGGAAATCAGCAGGGCTCCTTTCCCCACGAGTCAAAGAGAATACTGTGACTTGTTAAGGGTACCATCCACCACATTGCGGGCTGAATTCGCAGGTCTTTAACCGCGGCGTGAATCATTTCGTTTTTTGCCAGCGCAAGCTGTGATTCGGGCCGTTATTCAAGAGCTTGCGATTCCGCCCGCACTGTGGTTGATGGTACCCCCTAAAAGTCACAGTACATGTATTTCCATTGACTCGTGGGGAAAGAAAGCCTGCTGTTTTCCTTCGACCCCCGTTGCGCATTGAAAAGTTGTTATTTTGTATCCAAAAAAGCCCACTTAGACCAGAAACTAATGCCTATGTTGATTTCAGGGACTTTTCCGAGGACAAATAGAACAAACTCTGTAGAAAACTGAGAGAAAATGGCAAATCTTTTAGACTCCTGTACATTTTCAATTGGCCAATTTCGATTCTTGCCTCCCGGCCTATTTATGCCCATGTGTGCAATTGGGTACAGACCAAAAATGTGAAGCAATCTTTACAGTGCTAATAAAGTATAATTCCCTATTCTTATTTATATTTAGTTGGGAAATGGAACGCATCTAGAAAACGCACCGAAATGGGTTGTACATACATTTTGTAAAAATATAATAATTCGTTTGTCAATTTATTAGAAATTATGTAAAACGTTATGTTTGATATTGCTGCAAATTGTATCGGTTATTTAATGTGCGGTGCGGTGATATAGCGAGTTTTCACCAACGGTTTAAAGCATGGGACAAAGTGAAAGTGGATTATGTTATAATGTTGTACATCCTTATTTATATTAATTTCAGGATTGCTAATCGGGGTCGAGTACCTCTAAATCAACCAGGTGATTGGAGAGTACTCCCCGATGACGATTCGAGAGACGAGGATGTGAACGATGGCTACGAGGAGACGGGAATGTTGGTCGACATGACCATACCCGCTTTAAAACTAAATTGCTTTTACTAGATTGCATTTACGTGTATATGACCAAAATGCGGCCGTACTGCAAGGAGCCTGATGTCGATCGTCAAAATGCAGTTATGCAAATAAAAAGGTACCTACAATTGACAATGTGGTGTTTTTCCTTTAGATTATTGTTGTAAATGTGCAGAATACCACGCCTCGTATGTAGTACACTAAATACCGCCCTTTTTATCTTCCATCCATTACCCTTTTTTGGATTGTGGGGGTATTCTGCTTTTGTTCTCCATGCCCTAACTGACAACTTACTATAAAAAATAAATAATAAAAAATATTACACCAATAATAATGATGTGTAATAATCAAAATGCTGTGACACTGTAAATAAACCGGCGGTTACCTGCGGGTTGATTAGGTAAGAGGTCGAAATTTTTTTAGTATGTTCATATATTAAAGTCTGCTATTGCTTCAAATGCTCATGGTATGATCAGAGAGTGCTTAGTCTTCTGCGGTGCAGAGGGCTGTGGGACTGTCCGTTCCTGTTGCAGCACAAGCTTCACGAGCAGCAGAGCCGGGTCTGATTCCAGAAGACAGTCCACTACCTTTCGCAGTGCTACAAATTTTTCAAAGCCGGCCGACGTGGCCTCATCACCCTACCTACAAATGCCTGTTCCATGTCTACTGTAGTGATGTCGTGCAGCTCATCGACGAGACCAAGGCAGCCATCACGTCAACATTCTGCAATGTTCTGAAGCTGGATTTCAAAAAGAAGGTCAGAGATAATTTTTTTTGGGTTAGTAACGGCTTTTCATATGTTGTCAAGATTTTTCTGTCAACTCGTGGGAATGCTGTAATATTTTTAAATTAATTAAAGTGGACCTACCTAAATATACCCAAAGCTTGCTGCATTTTATTCGTTTGTCTCTTCTGTCTGAATATTAAGGTTGTTTATTTAATTTTGCATGAACCCGGGCGAATGACGTCCACTGACAAGCCTACCTGATGGAGGGGTAGGGTTAGGATGAACACAGATAGAGCTGCAGAGGCCTTGTTCATCGGTGCACCGGAACATCGGATTTACATCAGGTCGCCATCATCATATTTCTGCTGTTCGGCAACAAAAATTTGTTCACTTAACTGTGTGGCATGGGACAAAGTGAAAGTGGATTATGTTATAACATCATTATTTATATTAATTTCAGGATTGCTAATCGGGGTCGAGTACCTCTTCCGCCAAATCAACCAGGTGATTGGAGAGTACTCTCCCGATGACGATTCGGGAGACGAGGATGTGAACGATGGCTACGAGGAGACGGCAATGTTGGTCGACATGACCATACCCGCTTTTAAACAAAAATGAATTTACGTGTATTTATCTTTTTCTATGGTTTAATTAATTTCTTTAATACAGCAGCGGAACAGACTCCCAGGCCGGGTTTGTAACGCTCGCCCATGCTGGACACCTCCACCATCGCAATCATTGTACCGGTAGGTACAAGGCTGCTTGAAACGAGCACATTGTTATTTTTCAAGCTTCAGTTTTAATTACCCTGTGTTCAATTACTGCAGGGTGAGGCTGTTGGACCCGACAACATACCCGGGTTTTACACGATGGATGCTCTTGCTGATTACCTTGTTAAGTTTCGACATGGAACATGTGTCATCTGCCATTGACAGGCCGACAGGATCATCAAACTGTCGATCTCCATCCACAGTTACGATCAAACTGTCAGCCGAAAACCCATCCACCAGCAACCAGGGAGGGTTAAAGCCCAGTAAAGGACCGACGGTGATACCGGTGATACCGGACGTGGACAGGAGGTATACAAACTGACAATTATTAAAACTGCATTCAATTATTGTAACTGGGTTAAATCAATTGAAATGTCAGTATAATTTTTTTTTAATTGAGACTTGTTACTTTTTTTCTTTTGTTGGAAAATGTTGGGTGGGTGATTTTATGTATTTTTGTTTAGTTGGGACCATGTTTGTGCCTTTTTAACGAACGTATTTTGGAATTGACTTACCGTTTTTTCTCCTTTTTTGGCTGGTGGGTCAAAGTAATTGCCGCGTAGGTATGTCTTGGTCCGACTTTTTTTTTTTTTGCTTGTTCTGCAATGTGAGGGTTCAAGCCCAGCAAAGGAGCGACAGTGATATCAGACGTGGACATTACCAGAAAATATGCAAACTTAAAATTCTTAAAACTTCATTCAATTTTTTTAACTTTGTTAAATCAATTGAAATGTCAGTATAATTTTTGTTTAATTTAGACTTGTGACCTTTTTTGATTTTGTGTGAAAATGTGGGTGGGGGAATTTTAGTAATTTCCTTTTTAACCAATATTTGACTAACATTTTTTTTCTTTCTTTTTTTGCTGGTGGGTCTCATTAATTCCCGGGTCGGTATTGGTATTTATTTCCAACGTGTTCTGCAATGTGAGAGTTGACGGTCGTCGATTATGCCACAAGATATCTTGAAGCCGTAGCTCTTCCTAATATTGAGACGACCGAGGTGTATTTAGCTTTGGTAAAGATTTTTTCAAGGGTTGGAATTCCCATGGAAATTCTTTCTCATCAGGGAGCCAAGTTTTCTTCCGAGATCATGAAAGAAGTGGGAAGGTTATTGTCACTGCGTCAGTTGGTCACAACCCCTTATCATCCAGCATGCAACGGTTTGGTGGAGAGGGTTAATGGAACCCTGCAAACCATTCTGAAAAGGATGTGTGCTGATAGACCCAACGACTGGGACCGCTAAATTGATCCTCTGCTACTTGCCTATCGAGAGGTTCCACAGGCTTCCTTGGGCTTTTCTCCCTTTGAGCTTTTGTACGGGAGTTCTGTGCGTGGTCCAATGATGATCTTGAAAGAGTTGTGGAGTGGAAGTAAGGAAATAGATAGCAATGTGAAGACTACATATCAGTATGTAGTTGATCTTAGAGATTGTCTGGATAGCACACTTAAGATAGTTCAGCATTAACTTCCGAGGTCATCTGAAAAGCAGGCTATGTATTATAACAGGAAGAGCAGAGACCGGAAACTAACAACTGACGACATGTTGCTCTTGCTTTTGCCAGCAGATAACAACAAGCTCCTTCTCCAATGGAAAGGGCCTTTCAAGATCATGCAAAAGGTGGGTGCATGTGATTATAAAGTAGACATAAACTGAAATTTCAAAACATTTCTTGCAAACCTCCTAAAGAAGTAAACTAATCAGGTTGAGATTAAGGAAGCTGTGCATTGTTCTTTCACAGGTATTTGTGATGTCGTCTGTGTTGCTACCACAGAGGATGAAACAGATTTCATGGAAAACCATCATCCTCTGCATCAGAGATCTGTAACCCAGCTCCATTTTTCCACTTTGGAGGCTACAGAGTCAATCTTTGATGTCCAAATTAATCCTGATCTAACTCCTGAAAAGTCTCAACAGGTAAGACGTATCATAGTTAATTACACTGATGTATTGACTGATCTTCCTGGAAGAAACACAAAAGGAATACATAGTCTGAAAGTGACTTATGATACTGCAATCCGTCCAAAACCCTATCCACTATTTCATGCCAAGCGACATGTGGTAGAGGCTGAGGTTAAAAAAAATGCTGGAGATGACAGTTATTGAGCCGTCTGAGTCACCCTATGCATCCTCGATAGTCTTGGTAAATAAACCTTATGAAAGTTACCGGTTTTGCATCGACTTCCGCAAGTTTAAAATGATTACAATCTTTGATGCTGAACCTATTCTTAACCCAGAAGAAATAATTTGCTAATTTGTCTAATGCCGGATTCTTCACTAAAATAGATCTCAGTAAAGGGTACTGTCAAATTCCTCTTGAGGACAGCTCTTGAGTGACGGCATTCCTCACTCATCAACCCAAAACGAAAAAGCAGGTGCGTTATTATTTTGGTCTTTGTGGATATTACCGGAGATTCATTCATGATTTTTCGACAACCTGTGCTCCTCTCACTGATTCTACCCGAAACAAGGAACCAAATCAAGTGGTTTGGACAGGTGAGAAAGAAGCTTTCTTCAATTTATTAAAAGAGTTGCTGACCAAGGCCCCTATCCTCCATCTTCCTGACTTTGAGAAACCTTTCATTTTGAGAACATATGCATCAGATACTGGATTGGGTGCAGTTCTATTACAGGGCGAAGATGGATGTAAGTTGCCAGTTGCCTATGCAAGCAGAAAGATCCTACCCCGGGATGAGCGCTACTCTGTAATTGAGCGTGAATTCCTTGGTATTATATGAGAAATAAATAAATTCCAGGTGTACCTAGAAGGTAAGCAATTTATAACAGCAACGGATCATCAACCGTTGTTATACCTTTAGCGAGCAAAATTGTTGAACGGTCGATTGACAAGATGGGCATTGTCATTGCAACCTCCTCGGTTACGAATCGAAGCCATCACAGGTAAGTTAAATGTGGGTGCTGATTTTTTAAGTCGCTTGTAATTTTCTTGTTGGTTTAAACCAATAATGCACGTTTTTTTCTCTCTGACAGATTACAGAATTCAGAAGATGCAAAGCCTCTTCTTTAAAAGGGAAGCTGTTGTCAGAGAACTCATTTTTTTTTTATTGCAGGACTTAGTCAAGTCTACTAAGCCATGGTCGGCAGGAATGCGTACATGTACAGCTGTACATGTATGGGCATTTGCATGTGTATGTGAGATTGTATTTAGGGTTGGCATGCGTGAATGAGTTTGTACATGGGCTGATAGTACCAGGAAATTACGTAGCGCTTGAAAACCAGGCAGATTGAATATCCGGTTCGCAGCGAAAACAGGTAACGGTGTGTATGCTCGTAAGAGTCAGCTTACCCATTCATTTATTCTAGCGAACGTGCTATTATTCATTGGGATGACTGAATTTGTTCGTCCGATTGGTCCTACGAAATGTTAACGCGTAGTACAATGACGACAAGTCCTTCGGTGGTATAGGCCGCAGTCGCTTGGATCATAACATGAACACAGTAGATTAAATACATAAACTCATTCTATATTGCCAGCGGAGTCTCTTCCTCCATTTATTTATATAATTAACACAAATAATTGAACAGCAGACTATGAACATTAGAATTAGATGATGAATGACAGATAAAACGTAATATTTCCCCCCAAAATAAGCGAAGTTTACAATAAAACAGGAGAGCTCGTCTGGATCAAGTTACTCACACGATGACGATTCCCCGAAGGCTGCTGCCCATCCTCAAAGTGGGGCAAATGTCAAAGGAAAACTGAAGTTTATAATTGTATTATTACCAAATTGTTATATTTGCTACATTACCTTTACGTGCATCTATCTTTTTCGTTGTTTTAATTTCATTCTTAATACGGCAGCAGAAAAGACTCACAGGACGGGTTTAAAACGCCCACCACCACCGCAATCGCCACCAGGCCCAATCCCATCTCCACTTCCGAGACCATCCTCGTCTATAAGCCGAGCCAAACCTGACACGCTGTCGAGAAGATCTGTCAGCCCCCCATCAATGGACATGCCAACCTTGACTGCAGAGCCGTGAACCCATCCGTGAACCATCAAGTCCCAAACTCCACCGTTGTCCCACGTCCGCCGGCTATTGACGATAGGTTCAATGCTGGTTTCAATGAGCACATTGTTCTTTTTAATGTGTCATCTGCCAGATGAACGCTGACAGGAATCATCGAAATGTGGAACTGAAAACCCCTCCACCAGCAACAGCTCGCCAAAGGAACGACGACGGTTATACCAGGTGTGGACAGCACCAGCAGGTATGCAAATTGCAATTTCTTTAAAGTGCATGCAATTCTTGTGACTGGTTTAAAAAAAATGAAATGTCAGTATCATCTCTGTTTTCTTGAGACTTCTTGATACCTTGCACATTCTTCACCGGTGACAATGTTGGCCCGGTGACAAGTGGGTGGAGAAGGGTTAGGGAACCACACGGCGATGGGCACTGAAATACATTGTGTACCGACCGCAACATCACGAACAAGGTGCTGTCCAACGCCACCCTGCCAAGAAAAGCTTACAAAAACATCAGTCTTGAATAGTGACACAGTTCATGCGACTCGGTAATGTTTGGAATATAACTTTGCATTGCCGGCAATCTTTATTTTCATGCATCGTTATAAATTTTTTTTTGGATATTTGTTCTAGTCACAATGACAGATCCAAAAAAAAAAAATTGAGTGACTAGTACTGGAAATAGCCATCAGTCTGCAACACCCTCCCCCCCCCCCCAAATAAAAAATTATCCTTGTTTTCTATGGGACTTTATTTAGATGTGCGCAACCTGGTATTTTTTTTTCCGTTATTCACGTTCAACTTTGCCCAATCCTCCCAAATCCACCAATTACCACTTTGTGATAAACGCCCCAAATGTGAGCGCATACGGTGTACAATGCGGCGGCGGTCAATTTGTTGTGCATGCCCAATTTCGTGAACCGTTTTGTTTTATCGGTGAGACATTTTTTTAATTCCAATTTGAAATTTATTATTATTATTTTTTTTCTATACCCCAGGAATACACGGGTCGCCATCATCGCATTTCTTTTTTTATTGGCAACAACGCAATTAACTGTGTGGCATGGCACAGATTGAAAGTGTATTATGTTATAGTGTGGTACATCAATATTTATGTTAATTTCAGGAGAGCTCATCGAGATCAAGTACCCCTTCCGCCAAACCAACCAGGTGATTTGAGAGTAGTCCCACGATGACGATTGAACGATTGCTACGGTCGAGGAGTCAACGGTGATCGACATGACCATACCCGCTTTACCACAAAAAGCAACCAAGGCTGCCTAAAAAACTACCCCGTCGCACGACCGCCGGCTATTGACGACCCATCGTCACTGGTTTAAATGACCACATTGTTCTTTTTAATGTGTCGTCATCTACCAGATCAACGCTGACAGGATCATCGAACTGTGTAACTCCCTGCACAGTAGTTACGGTGAAAGTATCAGCCGAAGACCCCTCCCTCCACCAGCAACAGCTCGCCGGGGAACGGTTGCAGCCCAGCAAAGGAACGACGACGGTGATAGCAGGCGTGGACAGCACCACAAGGTATGCAAAGTGACATTTCTTTAAAGTGCATGCAATTCTTGTGACTGGTTTAAAAAAATTGAAATGTCAGTATCATCCCTGTTTACTTGAGACTTCTTGAGACCTTGCACATTCTTCATCGGCGACAATGTTGGCCCGGTGACAAGTGGGTGGAGAGGGGGATCGAACCGCACGGCGATGGGCACTGAAATACATTTTGTACCGACCGCAACATCAAGAACAAGGTGCTGTCCAACGCCACCCTGCCAAGAAAAGCTTACAAAAACATTAGTCTTGAATAGTGCCACAGTTCATGCGACTCGGTAATGTTTACCAACACTGTCCTGACTGGTCATTGCGATTGTTAAAGTTCTTAATTTGGAATATAACTTTGTATTGCTGGCAATCATGATTTTAGTGCATCGATATAACTAATTTTGTTTACATCTGTTCTAGTCACAACGACAGATCACAAAAGAGGGAGCGACAGTTACTGGATATGGGCATCAGTCTGCAACACCAACCAACCCCCCCCCCCCCCCCTCCCCCCACGACATCTCCAGAGTCCCTCCCGTCTGCCATGTAGAGACCCGGCCATCAGCCTGAACGTGCCTGGTGTGTCCCGTCCGTTCCAATTGAAAGACCCACAAGACACGGATGGTACAGTATAGGGGCGATACGTGCGCCTTGCTCCGAGACGGTACAACTGATGAAGCCCGGGCGGCCCTTCTCAACCCACCCAACCCCCCCTCCCCCCACCCTTGAGATAAGTAGTCGAAAATTTCGTCAATGTTAATTTAGTTTATTTTTAACTGTAAAAAATTGTACGGTACAGTGCAGTGGTGCATGGTGATGTTACGTAGGTACACGTATACTGTACAATTATCTCCACGCGATGATGCTAAGCTAATTACAGGGGGGGGGGGGTGGGGTTGAAAATACTTTCCTTTTTTTTAAACTGGATACATTCTGTGTGCGGCGATTACCCAAAAGAATCACCTCTGCAAACACAATCTTTGAAAAAAACATCCAACCGGTGGGTGTCGTCTACAATCTGTTGACAGGGTCTGGTTTATAACCCATTGCTCCGGCTCTTATCCCAAAAATAAATAGTGTAAACTTTATTCCGGTGTCAATCACTTTCGCGTGAGACCAGCCAGCAGGGCTCCCTCCGGTACCCTCGTGGGTAGCTAGGCAGCCGTATAGAATGTGCGTACAGTATACGTGTACTTACGTAAACTTCAGTTTCAAAATTAAACTTCGTTCGCGGGCAAGCTAGACGGCCGGACGCGTATACAATCAATTTATTGCTAATCATGTCTTCTCCAAAATGCGACGAAGGTACGTGTGCTTCCGTTTTTTTGAATCAGAATCATCCTGTAATGTCGATCCTTATTTCAAGGAAACAATTTGACGCTCTGTCTTTCTTTTAACATGTTGGAAAACTTATTACTTGTGCATTTCATTACAGGCGCCGGTCCATATCCATCCGGGCTGGGCCAGCGCGGGGAAGATGGAAGTCCCCGTCGGACGTGCAGATTCGGGGCCGAGACGGCTGAAATTTTAGATGCCGCCTGGGTCAGCCACGACAACAGATACCCGTCGGTGGATGCGGAGATAAAGGCATTGGCGGCTGCCACCTGCATTTGCGAAAAAATTGTCAGGGTGAGTATTCTTCTCATTCTCTTCGTTCAACTATTAACGGTACATCGATACATCGTTTTGTTGGCGAATTTTTAAATCATTTACTACCGAATTGTTTGGATTAACGCTAATTTAATATTACGCTAGTAACTGTTATAAAACAACAGCTGCCCCTCGATCGTTTTGTTTATTCGACCGGGCGTTAGAGTCATTTGCAGGTACGTGCGGGCGGTTAGGGAGTACCGGTCACGTTTCCCGAGATCTGAATGTGGTCAAATGAATAATTAAAATAAAACGATTGAATTTTTTGTCCATTTTTTTTATATATAAACTACAACCGAAACCCGCCCGCCGTTATAACTTTTGCTTTCATTTCAAACTGAAATTTTAGTTTCGGGAGTGTCGAATTATTTACCGAGACATCCGTGCGTGGTGACAAATGTGACATCTCCAATTTCTTAACCGCCTCCTTTTTTTTTGCTGCCCTTCCCGTAATGTTCCAAATCGACGATGTCGTGGCTAAAATTTCTTAAATTGTTTGGTGGGTGGGTGGGTGGGTGGCTGGCAACTGCAGTTGAAACACAGACAGATCCTAAACCAGCTTTAGGTACATTCAAACTGTTTGTAGATACAATCTACATCCAGCCCGCCCGTCCGCCGCGTCGGTAGATCGGATTAGTACTGTTGTACAACAGCAGCTTTACCTGCTGCTGCTGTTGACGCAAACAATATTTTATCCGTTTTTTGTTTTTTCAATTACCTTCCTCAGAATTGGTTCTCCAACCGGCGTTTTCGTCAAAAGAGAAAGGATCAGGTTGGGCCGCCGCCCATAACTAACCCACCGCCGACGCCGTCAACAAGCAGCCGGGACGTTGGAACGCAGACTTCTGTCTTCGACCGCCTGCAGCCGCCCCTTGCCCGCCGGGAGTAGGGACCGTCGACCCCGCCGGCCATTTTTTAAATAGTTTATGACAAGTCTTGTGTAGACCCCGGCGGCCGGCCGGTCATCCTTGGACCGCCTGCAGCCGCCCTGTGAAGCCGTCCATTTGTTAATTTGTTTTAAAAGTTTTTATTGGTTCAATGTTACCCAACACCTTTACTCAGCTATTTAGCACTTTTCCCCCAATTAAACCTTTTTTAAAAAAGCATACTCCTGGCCAGTAACATGGACGCGAATCCCAATTTTACTCCCACCTTCTTTATTCATTTTTTTTTTAAATGACAGTTATTAAATTAAGATTACAATTTGTTTCAAATACTTTTTCATTTAAAGGTAGTATACACCATTGGTAATTTGTTTAATTATCAGGAATGGGTGGATTTTGTATTTTATAGTAAATATCGTTTAATTGACCTGTCCGAATTTTTACATTCATGGATGCCGAGAAAAGCATGAAAAACAGCGTTTGTTTTCCACCGGCGTCGAGCAGTTATTCTTATGTTATCTTTGTTTTTTTCGCGCTCGCCGGACGGCGAGAATGCATTTTGGTTTATACAATTCAATTTTTGGGAACAATTACAGGATATGTAGGGCCCTCATTTTGCTGGATGCCTACAATCATTATTTACTTTTAAATAAGTAAGATTTTTCCTAATAATTCGGTAGTAAATTTTTTTGAAATATTGTCCACATAGCCTACATTTTGTAACTTCAAACCTAAAGAATACAAAAGAAGAAAATATGAGACAAATGAGTCGTGCGTCCTTATTACTGTCGCGGCCGTTTTAAGATTTTTTGGTTTAATAATACCCCCACAAAGAATAATAACAATCCTGGTGTTTAATTAGTACTTCGACGATGGCGGCGGTTTAAATGCCCTTTCTTGCCGTACCACTATCGAGCTATTGTCGATCGTCGTATACTAAAGCATATGCGTGCGAGTTGCAAGTCAGTATCTCGGACTTTATTTCCCTTTAAAAAAGTATTACTTTATTAAAATATAATATTTAAAACTTTTTTATCATACTGTCTTGCTTTGGTCAATATTGTTGATGGTTTTTTTTTAACCGGCCGTGTATACTACAATTAATAGTTTAAATTTCCTTTTTTTCAAATAAACCGCCGATTAAATACGAACGCGGAACAACAACAACGTCGACACCGTTGAAAAAGGATCTCGATGTAACCATTGAGTCGCCCTAACCTAGTAACCAATGCCGACATATTAATAGACACATTAATAGATACTGTGTGTATGTAAAATAAGTTACAGTCATCGGCGAATTGTTCAGCTTTACCACCTGTTGACGCAAACCAAATTTTATCAATTGTTTTTCATGACCTTCCTCACTTGGTTCACGAACAGAAACAGACGGTCCCGTCGGGGACAGGAGAATCGAGCGCCTGGTGCTTTCCGCGCCGGAAACCGAGGCACGCCAGCATGCGGATGTTGGGACCCAGACTTGGGTGTGGGACCGCCTATGTACATGGGTGCACTGTCCTAATTCAAGTCCCATTGAAAACAGTGTAAAATAAACAAAGTTTAGGGCCAAGTTTCATGCAAACCAACATCACTGGGGTTTATCAAACAACAATCAGAGTATTGTCTTGGCCTTTATCTTTCCATTTCTTTTCAATTTTGGGTGGGTTAGCCAATTACATTTTTTAATATTCACACCAAAAGAAACTCACCTCCCGAAAAGTGATACTTTCCCAGCCTGCACGCAGCCATTTTACAAATGGCATCCCTCCACGTTTAGGGGCAATTAGGACCCATTTTTCAACCGTAATTTTGTCAAGTCTGCCTTCAGATTGAAGCTCAGAAACCAGGGAGTTGATCCCATGCTAAATTTACACAATCCCACCATTTCTTTTACCAAACGGACTCCTTTTTCAAAAGAAATTGTGGGGGCACATTTCATGCTAATGAGACCGCGGAGAAATTCTCCCTTCAATTAGGACAGTGCACCCACATCACATTTCCCGCCCATAAGAGACGAACGACTTTCTTGACGTATTATTGGCGCTACTGTCAATGCGGAATCGCGACCTGTTCAAACGGAATCCGGACCAAGTCGCTCCATGTTTGTAACATAATTTTACTGGGTTCAAAAAGACCTTATTTGTCGTCTTGGTGCGGGTTTAGTTTGAATAGGTCTCGTTATTTATCTCATATTTCTGTTTGTTTATTTTTAAATTAATTGCGTGTTCTGTTAATTGGCGTTTCCAATTGTACGTCATTTGTTACGTCAATAAAGTGGTCTGAGAAAATACAATAGAAACGAGTCGTGTGTCCTTATTACCGTATCGCAGCCGTTTTAATATATTTCGTTTTAACGTACAATCTAGTTTTTAGTTACCACATGTTTGTCACAACTTAATTCCAAAACCGTGTCTGGATGTTCTCAGTATACTTTGGTGTACACTGTGTCGGAAAGACGTAAGAAGTCGATCACCGTGATACCCCCGCTCGTTAATCCCATTGCAGAGCACAAAAAAGGATTATGTTGTTTGTGGTGTGGGTTTAAGGGGCCCATTTAGGTTTCTTACCAAGTGTGAAACAAACTGGGTAACATAATGTTATGAGTATATTTCAATGCTTGTACAGTCTATCCTCTCTGCCATCGCTGTGATACCCCCGATCGTAAATCTATTTTGACATACAATGAAAATCCAGATTAGGGGAGCCGTTTGATATTTTGGTCAAACTTTCACTGAAGTGACGGCCACTGAATTATCACTGTGCACTGGGCTAAACCAAAACCCTCAACGTTTAACCTCTTAAATTTCAAATATTCTTTTGTTACATAATGATATATACCTTTGGTTATTCATTTGTTGTTCTTCATTCCCAGTCGCGCACTGAGCACAATACTTCCACGTCGATTGTATTTAAAGAATAAAATGTTGTTAATTTTTAATAAATTCGTTTAAACAAGCAACCACACCCAGGTTTCAATAATAATAAATATACCCATTCTTGATAATTAAAGCAATTATATTTTTAAAAGCAAGACAACAAGCGTTTGTTTTTAAACCTGCGCGGGGTCTGCGCGTCCGGTCGGTAGTAGGGTGCATTTGTACCGTTATTGATCGTGCGTACACGTCTCGCGTTGATTGTATTTAATAACTTTGGTTTCCTTATTATTAGATTTAATAAAAGTGTTTGAATTGTTTTTCACATTTAACCAAACGTAAGCCTCCACGAACACGTCGATGGTATCGCCCGTGTGCCTTGCATCACCTTACTGCTCAGGGTCGCCACTTTTTGTAGGTTATTTGTGGGTTGCTCAATTCTATTCCAATAGTACGTTAAATATATTTTCAAATTACTTACTTGTAAACAAGCCAACAAATTGGTTGCCGTGTTAATGCTTGTGCTTCACCTATAATAACCACGGCAAACACAATTTGTGAGAAACAACGGGTGGCGTTTACAATAACGACAGGGTCAGGTTTTAGTGATACCTTGTCGAGACGTGGTGCCGCCTCTAGACGTATATACGAATTCGCTCGTACCCAAACAAAATTGTGTAAACATTATTTCAGTCAATCACCTTAGACAGATCCCTGCCCACGGGTACGTAAGGGTTCCCGTATGCCGGAGCAGGGCGTACGTAGATGTATATAATGTGCGTGCACTCAGTTACTGCAGACTCGTACGTGCAACTCAACTTCTCTTAGACACTTTCAATTCAGGCGGACAACACTTCTTCATCCAACACGCCAAAACTTTTAACAATTGATACCTCGTCCAGCATGTCGGGTACTATGTTTCCTTTCTTTTTTGATAACCTGAATCTTCCTTTGATGGTCATGACTTTTTTGAAAGACTTTGATGTGGTTTTTTTCTTGAAATGTTATAACTTATTGCTTTTTCCATTTAATTAGTGTCCGGATTATCAGACGCTTCGGGTCCTGTTGTGCGGAACGCACCTGTGTCGCCGGGTTCGGCCAGCAACCGCCCCGGCGTACAACCAGGGCCAGGCTGTCATCCGACCAATTGATGGTTCTGAACGATTCGTTTGAGGATTGTATTCGCCCTTGCTTTGACGAACGTGTAAGATTGGCAACGATTACCGGTCTTGCAGAAGAGACTGTCAAGGTGAGTTTTATTATTTATCTTTTTCCTTTGGTTCCTAAAAGCGTTCCTTTAAGCACCCCCAAAAGTGACATGTAATAACATAATTATCATTGTTTATGTTGACATATTGAAGGTGTGGTCCACCATTTTTTTGTATACTTTTCTAATTGTTTACCACGGAATTATTGTCAAAATCTTACTAGTTTTAAAGTACACAACTATTTCAATTTTTTGTAGGCCCCCACAATTTCTTTTGAAAAAGGAGTCCGTTTGGTAAAAGAAATGGTGGGATTGTGTAAATTTAGCATGGGATCAACTCCCTGGTTTCTGAGCTTCAATCTGAAGGCAGACTTGACAAAATTACGGTTGAAAAACGGGTCCTAATTGCCCAAGAACGTAGCCTTTTGACAAGGCCTCGTGACTCTGGCTAAGCGGCTGAGATGAGTCTAGATACCCGGGGTGAACGCGAGACCGAGTGACGTCACTCAGGTTTTCGCGATTAGTCTTTTTTTAGTCGCTCGACGTTTATCAGACATGTGGCCTTGTTTAAAGGCTACCAAGAACGTGGAGGGATGCCATTTGTAAAATGGCTGCGTGCAGGCTGGGAAAGTATCACTTTTCGGGAGGTGAGTTTCTTTTGGTGTGAATATTAAAAAAAGTAATTGGCTAACGGAAACCCACCCAAAATTGAAAAGAAATGGAAAGATAAAGGCCAAGACAATAATCTGATTGTTGTTTGATAAACCCCAGTGATGTTGGTTTGCATGAAACTTGGCCCTAAACTTTGTTTATTTTACACTGTTTTCAATGGGACTTGAATTAGGACAGTGCACCCTATATTTCAAAATGGCCGCCTCCTTGGAGTCATGCGGGCGGGGATTTAAAATGGTTTGTGTTGTTTACGCTTAGTCGGATCGTAGAAGACAAGAACAAGGTTCAAAAGACAATTGTCTGGATTCTGACACATCAGTGATATTTTATTACTGGAAACAGGTGAAAAAAACCAGTTTAAATCACATAATAATTATGTACAGTCGTTTTGTAAAATTTTAAACATTTTTTTTTTTTTTTTTTTTTTTTTTAACCGTTCAAACAAAGATTCTCGGACACATGCAATTCAAGTTGATAAACAGACTATGAAACCGACCAACCCTAGCTACATTAACCCTAACCGAACGTAACCCTAACGGAGGGTAACCAACCCTAATGGAACGTAACCCTAAACCCAAACTGGATAAAACCAACCAGATTATTACAAACAAAATTACAGGAACATTTTACAGTAATTGTGTTCGTTGTAGATATTTTGCTCTGGTAATTTGTCCTTTGACTGGAATTCATTGTTTGGTCTGGGATTTAATTGTCCTGGTTTATACATGGCCTGTGCAGTATAGTACGTATGGTATCTTTCACCACGACATTGTGCTCGTCTTTTCCTATATTTTGGAGACTTTGAACGTTTCTTATGATATTTTTGTTTTTTGTCCATTTCAGCAAGAGCACTGGCAGCAGGCGAGTTGCTGGTTATGGGACACCCAGCTGCTTGGCATTTCTTGATGATTGAGTTTGCGTGCCTGTTGTTCAAGAGGTGAATGGCACTTTGATCTCTTGCTGAAGCGTTCTTTGAAAAAGTTAGTGAACCTTTAGGGTTGGTCATTCCAAAGGCATGATTCACAGATTCAGTCTTTTGTGTACTCATGCCAAACTTAGTTTTTTCTAATGCATCTTCTCCAATTCGCTTGTCCAAAAGTTTCTTTAAAAGCTGCTCATCCTTCGTGGATAAATTTAGTTTTTCTCTAGTACTGCGTGACATATATGGAAAGCCATAATTACCGTTACAAATTTGGGATTTTTTTTTGCATAGACTGTGATCCCCCATATAACATTTTGGGATGGCAGTTGAAGCATTAGCTGCCATCTTTTTCATTCTATACATTTTCCCATCACATTTTTGGAGAATTGCGATGGCCTCGGCCTGTGTTCTGTGACTTACATCATCAGCAAAACGGTCTTGCAGTTGTTTTTTTAGTCTAGCACTATTGCAGGGAAACATATTTGAGCTGAAATTTGCCCGACTAATTGCAGAGCATAGTGATCTATTCAAATGAGAAGGATCTAGTTGTTGCACTGTTTCAGAACCAGTTCTTGTCTTCATTTGTGTGTTCAAGCCTGCTGCCAGACATCCATCTGCATCAGTGGTGACACTGTTGACAAGGAGGGGCTCTTTGCAATGCAAAAGTTTTTCAGCGCATTGTAGTCCTCCCTGCTTCTCGTTTCCCATGTTGAAGTGAGAAGGACGTGTCGCTGTGCATCCTGTGTGGTTAGGGCATTTAGGTGTTTTTTCTCCTTTGGCACGTCTCATTTCTCTACTTTTACACACAGTTTGTTTTCGTGATTGTACATGATGACATACTTTGAAGATGTCACATTTTCACACACAGTGTCTCTGGTTTGTGTGGCAGGTACAAAGAGACTTTTTTTCCTAGAGTTTCTGAGTGGGTTGTTGTACTGTCTGTCCATCTCAACAGCAATTGGACTCTCTCTTTGAAATCCCTGCATCTCGTGAATATCTTTTACAATTGTTCTCTTTGCAGCCATGTCTTTAACATTTTCTTGAGATATTATTTTACCACATTTGTGTGCAATTTTTTGCAGTCCACTACTCGAAGGAACAGCCGTGTCCATAGCTGCTAAGAGCCTCCTTGCACCTGCAGCCGCGATGCCAGTGTTGTACAGTCCCACCTGAAATGCCATGTTGGGAGTAGCAGTCCGTCGTCCAGGTCCATTTTGAGGTATTTCAGTATAAAGTCTTTGTCTCTGTGTTGTAAATCCACACTTTTGGCAGTACATTGCTTCAGATACTGCTAAACCTCTGCATTCCTCTGCCTCTGCCAGTAGTTTAGGATGGCCATCACACTCGGGATGCGATTTTTGATGGTCAAGTACCGCCTTTGCTCCAAGTTCCACCGCCGACTCAATGTCCACGAAACGATATCCTCCTTGGTGATTCGTTCCACTCGGGGGTGGAAAGTGCCCTATTTTGAGATTGGATTTTCCACCATTGGGCTGGAGCCTGTCAACTAGAGTAATTTCTCCAGCTTTTGGTCGAAGTAGCATTACATTTCTGCACTTGGTCCCTGCTGTTGGAAGTGTCTGGCTGAAAAACCCCCGTTCGTCTTTCGGAACAGCCAGTTCGAGTTGCTCATATGTTGGTCTAACATACTTGGGCAGTTCCATGTCTTCAGCTGCACGCTGCATCTTGGGAGACTGCTCGTGTTTTGGTTTGAACCAAGTTTTTTTCATTTTAAAAATTCCTCTTCTGTCTCGACCCATTGTACACAACAAAAGAATTTCAGCTTGGCTCGATGGTTTTCATAGGGTTACTTGAAATGATATGGTCACCCTATGACCAATTTGAGACTTTTATAAATTTTTCAGCATGCTAATTTGGTATTTCTTTGAATTGAGATTGCAAGGAAAGGTCACAAGATATGTACGTCACCATAACGTCAGTCAAGGCCTGTGTCCTTATGCCACTTGGAAAGGCTGTTGTGTCCTTGGGGAAATTACCCCAGATTGTTTCTGTGTTGCCAGGGTCACATTACAAGTGGGGAACACTTGGTCATTAATCTTTCAAATAATTACATCCTAAGATAGCAACTTCTGAAATTGTAATGGTAAAACATCAATGGCCCCCCAATTCCCCGTAAAAGATTTTTATTTTATTAAAACAATTGGTGTTATTTATTTTTATTTTTTTTAAATTTATTTTTTTTGGGGGGGGGGGCAGGAGGGTGGGGGTGGGGTGGTGGTTGTTGGGTGTCCATTGAAGACATGAGTGCTAAGTATAAAACCCTCAATTACTATGAACAATTATCCCCTTACATATATTTGTTTGTTGATTTAAACCCCCCACCTACCAACCAACCAACCAACCCCCCCCCCTCCCCACACACACCAACAAAGTAAGTACAATATTAAACTATGTATAAAAAAAACCAAACATACTAAATAAAACATTCACCCACGTACTTCCACTATTTCGAAAAAATGAACTTTAAGATGTTTTTTATATTTTTAAAAACATTGTAGAATCTTTTTGCACTAGCATGTATAGGAGAGTCTGTGCTGTTAAGACAGTGCAAAATGCTTTAGGCTGGCCTTGAACATTTAACCCTGTAGATGGCCATTGGATTAATTTTTTCAATTTGTTTTTGAACATTTGAGTTCTTTGATTCGTTCTGGACCTTTTAGTATTATTTTTGTTTCAAATAATTTTAAATCATTGTATTTGTAGCGATAGGCGGGGCGTGCGCGCGGACTGCAATCTGACAAGTTTTTTTGTTTTGGTTTCACAGCCTACCAGTTGTCCAGGGATTTTGCCACTGGCCTCCTTGGTCTGGACGGAGAACAGCTTGAGAGGAGTCTAATCTTCAGGAGGATAACGGCCACCCACAGTAAGAGGAAGAGCGTCTTCATGAGACCGTGCACTGTAGAGGAGGCCGGAACCAGACGCTGCTGACAGACATTTTCCGGCCTTGCTCGTGACGTGTTTATGCGTCATCCGTTTTGAATCTGGGGAAAACCTTGAGTGTATGTACGTCCTCCGGCGCGAACTGGTTAACGATAAAAACCCTAATTTGGTTTTCAAATTTGTCCAATTGTACAGGCTCTTTGATTGGCTAGTTGCCTTCATCAACAAGTCCACCTGCGCCAATCAGTGGCGTTCTTTCATTGGTCTGCTGGATATCTACGGATTTGAAAGCTTCCAATCCAACAGCCTGGAGCAGCTCTGCATAAATTATGCAAATGAGAAGCTACAGCAGCACTTTGTGGCCCACTTTCTCCGAGCGGAGCAGGTTATTATTATTATTAATTCTTTCTGGTAATGAAACCAAGGATCCCTCAAAAGCGCTCTAGGCACTGTAGTTCGCAAGCCTGAAGAAACCTGTAAAAAGAAGACAATGAGAAGAAGGAACAGTTTTTTAGAGGTGGAAGGTAAACCCTGGAAGAATATCCTGGGGAAAACCCATGGAGTCAGGCAGGGACTGAAAACCTAATCCACATAAAAATTGGTCCAGGCGGGGTTCGAACCCGGGTCATATCCGGAAGGCGAGGAAAGAACCGCTACGCCAACCTGACTCCCCTGAGGTACATCAATGAGGTACATCTGACTGCTTCAAATAGTGCGGTAAAACTATAGCCTTCCGAGGTGATCCATGGAGCATTATATTTTTTTCCCAAGGCAAAGCCGAAGGAAAAGGAACGCTTCCTGGATTAATGAGGGCGGCTAGTTTTATTACGCTACAAGTTAGAAGTCGATATTTGGTTTATAATGACTCACCCACAGATTCTGCTTAATTTGTCTGATATCTGATTGATTTGACCAATAACCCAATTAAAATGTCAGTGTGAAATGAGCTGACAATTTACTCCCAAACTACTGTGGAGTTCCGTGGTCTCGTGGTCTGATGGAGCATTGAATGTGTGGTCTGCAGGTAATTCTGCAGGTTGTGGGTTTGAGTCCATCAGCCTGGGGTGATGGTGCATGTGCCCTTGGGCAAGGCACTTTGTCACTCTTTGCTTCTCTCCGCCTAGGAGTAACATCTCTGTTCCATTTGTCAATTTTGAATACGTTTTTAGCTGTTTCGGCATTTCAGCCGGTGACGTCATGATGACGTCATCGTGGGTCATAAGACCTCACATTAAAGGTGCAGTTTTTAGGACCCTCTATCTCTGGAAGTACAAGTCCGATTGGGGTCAAACTTGGTATGCAAGTATTCCAGGATGTGTTATAGACGAAAATTACGATGACATCATGATGACATCATCGGGTGTCATGTGACGTCACATTAAAGGTGCAACTTTCCCCATAGGATTTGCACACATTTTTTTCAACCAATATATCTTTGGCACTTTGGTAAATTCGATCGACTTTAGACTTGGCACACACTAAGACCACCACCCAAAAAGTGAAAGTCATTTTAGACACCCGAAACAGCTGTTTTGTTTTTATCCAGGAAGAGTATTCCTTTGAGGGAATTGTGTGGCAGTTCTTTAGCTTCACTGATAACCGGCCTTGTCTGGATGTCATCGAAGGCAAAAGTAGCATCTTCTCCTTCCTGAATGAGGTAAACTTGCATCTCGGGGGAATTGAGGCTTCTCACAGCTGTCCGGGATGTTTGACAATGTTTGCAGCGTTTGATTCTCCTGAGATTTTATCGGTTACGTTTAGGAGTGTCGTCTTAACCGTCAGACGGATGCGTCGGCATTCAGCACCAGACTACTGGACGGCATCAATGCTAAGCACATCTACAAACCACCAGTCACAGTTCGGTACCCTGCCTTCATTGTCAGGCACTATGCGGGTGATGTCACCTACAGTGCACACGGTCTCATTGAGAAAAACAAGGTAAGCCGTAGTGAGGCTGTCTATTTTACATGGCTGGAAATAACATGCACCTATGGAAGCTACTGGCTAGTGGCTGCAGCCACTTCCCATAGACTTATGTGTTATAGATTAGCCATAGCCAAGTACTTCCTAAAAGCCCTAACACATTTTTTGTTTTGGGTCCAAATAAAAAAATTAATAAAAACAATTTCCAACAATAATTTGTCTATGGCAAGCCCATTTAACAATTATTACTTACACGATGATATTTTAGAGTTATTCAGAGATATCTCTAAATGAATTAACCAGTTCACGCCGGGATTATTTTAACATCACTGAGCCGACGCGCGGGATTATTTTTAACAAAACTCGATCCGAGGCGGGTTCAGGCCGATGGTACCGGGAAGCACACCCACGCATTTTCGGGCTTGCTCGCTGCTGACAGACATTTCCGGCCTTGCTCGTAGCATGTTTATGCGCCATCCGTTTTGAATCTGGCGAAAACTTTGCGTTTATATTACGTCATCCGGAACGAACTGGTTAAATATATATCTCTAATTCATTCAGAGATATCTCTAAATAACTCTAAAATATCGTCGCGAAAATGGCTCGAGATAGACAAATCTTGTGAGTCTGCATCATTACCATGTTTCGGTGCATTACTAGTTTTCGTTGCAACACTCGCATTGTTTCGTAGTTCAATTTTCATATCACACAAAGTACGCACAGCTATTTCTTTTCAACATGAAAATCCTATGTTGTCTTTACCTCTAGGACCACATCCCAGTGGAATTGATTGAGCTGGCAGTCAATAGTACTAACCCATTTGTCAGCAAGTTAGTGCAGAGAGATCTAGCTAAGCATGAGGTATGTACATATACATAATTATATTATCATTTAGAAAGAGAACCTTAAAACAAGATTTCTTTGTGTGTTTTTTAGAAAAGCAACAGTTTATCAAATTTATCTTTATAGCAAAAGTGTGCACCTTCGTTGTATTGATGTCAATTTTATTTTATTCGGTGATTTAACTTTCATCCCAGATCCAGACAGCCAAGAATGGAAAGGTCCAAGCCAAAACCGTGGCCTCAAAGTTTAAGGTAATTATTAATCGGATTCATAAATTGCAGCTTAGAAATAAACGTGATACAAAAAGTTTTAAAGTCCGAAGAACTAAGACTTTTTTATTAAAGGTATATAACATTTTGTCCAGATTTTAATAAAGCCAATATATTTTAGATTATTTTCCTTTTAATATTTCAAATTACACAAAAAACACCAATTTGCAAGATAAATGCACAATTATTGAATTCGGGCGATTCACAATGCAGTGCGCCACCAAGCGTTTGACTCAAAAGAGCCACTTTTAAACTTTACGGTCGACTTCTTCCGTACATCATACTGTAGTGAAATGTATATTCTTCATTGTTCACGCGAGGTACAACACAAACATAAATGTATCCGGAAGCGTCGTTGATTACAACATTGTTATTTGCAGAAAAAAAATTGGAAATTTAGTCGTGCGCGTCCAAAAAGACTTAAAAACCGATGAGTTCATGCAAAATGAATACCGTTTTTCAAACTGATGTCGACTTTTTCCCATGATGCACTGCGGGTATAGCCGGATTTGCGCCTCCAACGGCAGCTTCTATGTATTGTGAATCGCTCAAATTATTGAACAATTTGAAAAGTAATTAAAAAAAATAAAATCTATGCTACTTTTTAATGGGTACTTTTTTCTCTCAAATATACCCTTTAACCTAGTACATTGTAATCTGTATATTACTCCATACTGCCCTGCCTGTTACTCTCTGTAATGCCCAAACTGCCCGGGCAGTGTACAATGTATTAAAGGTTGTTATGATCAAACAGAAATTGTATTGTATTAGAAATTGTATGATGAAATTTATATTTTGAGAGTGTCTCTATTCTCCATTTTGGCGGTCAGACTTCTCTAGATAGCCTGATGACCATACTGACCTCCACGGCTCCCCACTACATCCGCTGCATCAAACCCAACCTAGCCTGTCAGCCAGACATCTTTGACAGCCGCCACGTGGTGTCTCAGCTCAGGGCTTGCGGTGTCATAGAGACTATTGCCATCAGCGCTAAAGGCTTCCCTGCAAGGTTTGGGCATGACCACAACGAGTGGTGTCTGATTGTTTAGTTTGATAATGAAAAAAATAAAGACGACTAACACAAAAATAAGTGAGGTTTAGATATTGAAAGAAAAATAATAATTTATGGCTACATTATATGTAAGGGGTCCAAATATGTGTTCTATGTGTCTCTGCATCATTCAAATTATAAATAAAACTGAAATTGACTTTAAAGGGATTGTATACTTTTGGTAATTACTCCAAAAATTAATGGCAATAAAAACTTACTTGGTAAGAAGTACAGCAGCTTTGGATAGCATAATGCATTTTTAGAAACTTTTCACTTCGAAGTACTGCGGTTATAAGAATATCACTTTCTATCTCCCAAATTTTGAATCTGAGAAGCATTACTGCAGTGATGTTTCTCGGATTGTGTATTCCAATGCAGATTATTTTTTCTGCGTAGACATAACCGCTTCAGATTTTTGGCAATTTCTCAAAATCGCTACCACCTTTTGAAATGAAATTTTTACAGGTTAGTTTTATGGTATATATCTATAACTATATAGGATTGAAACAAACAGTGGGTTCCAATTACCAAACGTATACGATCCCTTTAAACTATTTGTTGTATTTGACAGTTACTTTGCTTTACATAATCATTCTCGGAGATACGCACTGAACTGACCACGCGCGTGTGTACGTCGTTCCAACGCTTGCGCAACTCATTCGCGGATTACAAACTAATTTGTAATTCTACCGTGCGTTCCCACTGGGATTTTGTTTTTTCCGCGACGTAATGTTTACTGGCCTTGTGAAGCTGTTAAAATTTCACACATTGATGGCACTGATCTGCGGTGTGGCTGAGCGGAAACTGTTTGCGATAACTTTCAGCCTGGTAGTTTTACATCACCGTCGCTGTATGTTGACAGGGATGTTAGTCGGTACATTAACCCAAAAAAAAGTTTAAGGGGGAAGACGTGTTTTTCCTGTTTTTCAGAATTCCTTATGCCGAGTTCCTACAGCGCTACCGAGCCCTGCATCACGCCAAGAGAGAACATCCACCGTCCCTCTTTACTTACAATGACGGAAGGACTGCCAAGACGTTCTGTCTGTCTCTCGTGGAGCGCATCTTTGGTGACGAAGATAAGGAGAACGAAAAGGCCGAGGCACAGTTTGGCAAAACGAAAGTTTTCCTGCGCTCCGGACAGGTATTGTGTTATTTGACAACAGATAATGGGTACTAATATCCCTTTAACTTTCCTGGAGAATTTACCTTAACCCCGTAGCACACAAACCCGATGGATGGTCCCCATAATGCAATGTACAAAAAGAATTTGTGTACATTAGGTGTAAAACAAAATTTGACATCAAGCCAAAAAAAATTGTAAAGATATGGTCCCCAAAGTTACCTTGCTCTAAAATCTGTCACTGGAAAATAAATAATGGCTCCTTGTAGTTTAAGAGTTACAGTTCCTAGTCATCCCGTATGACAATTTCTCTTCCTTTTTTTCTTAGCTTGAGTAGCTAGAGGGACTGAGGGCTCTGGCCATGATGGAGGCTGCTGCCTGCATCCAACGGTCGTGGAGGAGGTATCAGAGACCGGCAGAGAGTCAGGCGACTTGAGGCTACAACATTGATCCAAGCAGGTAAGGGAGACAGGGTACCGTATGCTGCTTTGATTCTCTTGTTGAGAATGAGGCCGGGTCAAAAATGGGCTTCCAGAGCTATTGTCAGCCTGCTCACGCGTAGTTGTAATGGGCGAAGACCTAGACAATAGCCATAGACAAGAGATTCAGGTGCGGCCTTAATATCATTACAGCTAATGTCTACCATTTGCGGCTATCCAAAAAGTAACCAACTTTTTAATTATTGTTGAGCAACCTACTTGTAAAGATATTAATGACACTAAGCTTCCTGTGAAATTATTCTTTCTGGCACGCTGTCGGCATTTTGAAGAAAACAATAGGAGGTCAATTACAGGGATGCATCTCGGAGATGTATTTTTTTAGATTTCCGTTAGTTGTTGGTTTGTAATCCATGAATGTCGCACTGTTATTGGTCGATTCGGTGCGTGACGTGTGTAGCTTCACCCGAACGGCAATCCGCAGGTCGCAGGTTCAAAACCGCTCAACTTTGAAACTTTATGTGAGTTAGTCTTGCATACGCACTGTGGACCTCCGAACAATATAGGTCCACACGATGCAGGAAGAGGTTACGGTTTGCGGACCTGGCCAGGTCCACAGTCTGTTTTGCCGTCTCTGAAAAAGAGCGCTAGAGAAAAAACCCGGGTTAGGGTTATATATAGAAAAGGTAAGAGGAACAGCTGAGAGGCCCAGAATCAACATTTGAGGTTAAATTTGTTTTAGGGAAGCGAGAAAAATGAGTCAACGTTTTTTAACTACACGAAGACAAAGGAATGTCCACAGTACGTATGTGAGGTAAACCTAATTGTGTGTGTGTGTTTTTTTGTAGCATATCGTGGGTGGAAGGTGCGCCAGTGCCTGGAAATAATGAATGACGCGGCCCGGGTCATACAACAGGCCATGCTGGAACACTGGATCCGAAGACAACAGGAGAGGGAACAACAACAACAGCTGGAGGAGGAGTCTAGTCAGCAAGTCTTGCTGGAGAAGAGTCTAACTGAAAATGACGACCTCAGGAAGGTCGACACTTCCGAGGATGATCTCAGGAATGCCAACAATTCCGAGGATGATCTCAGGAATGTCGACACTTCAGAGGATGAAGTTAGTTTTTAATTTTTGAACGATTGGTTGCTTTTTAGTTCAGAAAGAATTGTCAAGTAAAAAAAAACCATGTGCAACAGTAGGATTTGAAAAAAAGGCCAGCTGCAAAAATTAACTGGTTTCTCGTGCCAGACTGGTTTCATTTTTCTTACCCGCTGCCTTAAAAAAAAAGACAATCTAGTTGAAAACGTGACGGCTTTTTCGGACACAAGGAATCAGCAAAGGAGTCAGAAGAATCTATCAACTATTTTGGGAGAGGATTATGGCCACCTGCTCCCTTTTTACAAAAAAGCCTGGATGAGCAACAAAGCTGCAATTTTAACCTTTAATGTCATTTTTATCATTTTTAAGTACATTTTAAAACTTAAGTATTGATTGTTTCGTGTCAAAACGGGTTAAAAAAATAAGATAATTATTACATTTTGTAATAAAAAAATCTGAATTAAAATACAAAAAATGTGACCCGCTCCATCGTAATCAGGAATAAGTCGCTGGCGCCGTTTTACGCAATCGGTCGTTGAAGTGAACGCATGGGTGAAAATCGTGACCAAGTCGTTTTTCTGAACATTGTATTTTTAGGAAGTGTAGTTATCACAGAATATTGTCATTAAAGCCTTGTATGTAAAAACGATGAAAATGATTTGTGTGCGCTGTCCGTATGATTTTGGTCAATTTTGTTTATTTCAAAGCTGTTTTTCTCGTAATGTGGATTCGGCAAATAAATATACACCTGTCATCTTCATCAGACCATAACTCGTTAACCTAAGAAGATACACACTTGTGATGGGTATCATTAGAAAGCTTATGAATTTTCCTTTCTCACCATGTGCATATCTCAAAAAGTCATTTCGAGACTTATTCCTGATTTCGATGGTCACATATTAAATATAACATTACACGTGTCTGATCATATGAACAATTACAGGATATCTAGCGCAATCATTTTGCTGGATGCCTAGAATAAGTAAGATATTTCTTAACAGTTCAGTAGTAAAATGTTTTTAATATCTGCAAATGGTGTATCCTACTTTTTGAGTGTGCCATATCAATTAACCGAGCACAAACTTGTTGCACCTTTGCATGGGGATGCTGCAATATGTACATTATTTTTTGCATTAGACATTTTGTTACTGTACTTTGTTTTAAAAGAAAATATGTTTTGATTAATTTCACACCGTAGGAATGCTTATATAATTAAAACAACTGATGGCGCTTTCATCTGTATTTCTGTCTGAAGAGTTCCTAGTTTACCAAAAAACAATCACCCAAGCTCGCGCCCCCCCCCCTCAAAAAAAGGAAGAAATCCCCACGATGTTGCTGCGCTATCTCTAAAGCAAGTTGTTTGTGATCGGACAATATCTGCCCGTCGTAGGTCTCTTGATGACGGGCAGAGCATACTGTCTGAAACGTCGATTTCCTCAGATTCTTCTCACAAGAGAGATTTACCACACGATGCTACCGCGAACAACTTATCTTATTGCTTTTCACCAGGCAAACTTAAATTACTTCAATAAATTTTGTATTGCCAGAAAAGTTGCAAATGAAACGTTTTGAAGAGCACTAACAAGATTATAAATGTTACAGTAGGTATATACTTTGTAAAAAATTAAAGAATCACAGAACTGATAAATTCATGAATGACTGTTTTATTTTTACAAGGCATCCATTATAAACAGACAAGTTTTAAACCTGCAAGGAAACATCACATCTCCTTTAAAGACAGCGATACAAATAAGTTACGCCACATCAGTGGGTAAGTTTCCAGATACACACGTACATGATAGCTTAATCCTGCTAATAAAAAAAATGGACAGTAAAAATCAAGTGCAGCATAAAACATTTAGAATCTATGAAAGTTACCTGCGCCGCCCTGGCTGAAATTTTCTACACACTTTTATTGTTGATGATGTTTTCTTATCAATGGCAACAGTACTTTCGATTTCAACATACCTGTTTTCTTATAGTATGAGTGGGAAGACTCCCATTTGAATCTATTTCAGAATATTCTATTGACAAATGGCAGTGGTCCATAAAGTCTCCTGTTAACCAGTTCACAGGGCCCAGGCAAGGGATTCTTCTTTTTCGAACCTTAATCTGAGGTGGGTTCAGGCCAGGATCTGTGGGTAGCACACCCTGATATTTCTGGCCTTGCTTGTGACGTGTTTACCCGTCTTCCACTTTGCAGGTACACACGACATCCGATGCTAACTGGTTAATAGACCTAATGACGTCATGCTTTGTTTACGTTTGCACTTTCCTCCAGGAGCTTGTTGGATCTTGTCCCTTCACCTTGCTCCTATAGGAAAGCACACACGCAAACAATGCTTGACGACATTACGTCTTAGGTCTATTTTAATGTTACACAATTTCCTTTTAACAACTGCTGTAAGTTGTTGATAACAAAAAACTACTGAAGCCGAGCACTCTGTGCTATGGTGGATAAAAAATGCGAATAACCCCCCCCCCCCCAACAACACAGAAAACAATTGATGTACAATGAATGTATAACATTTCATATGTTGTATTTATGTACAGTATTATACATATGGCCTCTGTCAATAACATACTCAACTCGCCATATATTCTTGGATAAATAAATATCATACATTACCTACACAAAATATGTCTGGCAAAATATATCAGTAGACGTATAATGTTCTTTTTCTGGTAACGCATTTTGGTTTAGATATTGTAGTTTGAGGGAGTGCTATCATAAACATCTACAAAAGTTTCAAAACTTTATGGAATAGGCACTGCTCTTACCTTGTATTACGACCGAAGATTGAGCCACGAAAGATATATTACAGGGAGAAATTTTAAGAATCCTCGGATGACAGTTTCATTGTCAAAATGTAACCTTGGTCACTTGGGTCGTTAGGTGAATCGGGTTAGGTTACAGTACAGAAAGAAGGGAAAGTCTTAAGTCGTTATGTGGTTCACGACTATAATGTTTTTTTATGTTACATTGTAATTTCAAAATGGATGACGGATAAACACATCACGATCAAGGCCAGAAATATCCGTCAGCAACCAGCTCGCAGATGCCGTCTCGGATCAAGGTTCATAAAAAAAACAATTCCACACTTGGGACCGGTTAATGTCAAAATAATCCTGTTGCAAACCAATTAACAAGGACAAAAACTTAATGCAAAATGACAAGCAAACTTATTTGTTTGCTTACCATACGTATAAGTTAAAGTGGCCATCTGTAAAATTCATATAAAAGACAATCTACACTACAGTGTATTTACTATATCCTATAGCAACTGCAGATAGCCTGGGATTAGGGCTACAAATAGCTGTTACAAATGTACCTGCAAATTCACTGTGGAAATTCAACAGAAGGCACTTTACTGGGAAAGTGTTGCTCTTGTATGCTCATTATTGATACAAGTTGTTGAATATTATGATTATACACAGTTTTGGAATTACGTTAAAGGTAGTATACACCATTTGCAGATATTGAAAATATTTACTACTGAATTATTAAGAAATACCTTACTCAATTGAAAGTAAACAATGATTCTAGGCATTCAGCAAAAGGATTGCGCTAGATATCCTGTAATTATTCAAAAAAAAATGAATTTTATAAAGAAAAATTCGCTCTCGCCGGACGGCGAGAGCGAAAAAACAAAGAAAACATAAGAATAACTGCTCGACCCCGGTTGAAAACAAACGCTGTTTTTCGTGCTTTTCTCGGCATCCATGATTGTAAAACTTCGGAAAAGTCAGTTAAACGATATTTACCATGAAATACAACCCCCCAAATCTACCCATTCATGATAATTAAAGCAATTACCAATGGTGTATAAATGACTAAAATATTGTTGCAAAATGATCATATCAAAGTCATTCTTTACAGAAATGTAATAAAATGTACAAAACAAATACCGAAAACATTTCAGTATTAGAGGTCTGCATGTTTTAGCACTTCTCAAGTATATCAGGACTCCCATTTGTTTGTACGAGACCATCATCTTTGCAATAAACATTAAAGCGAACAAGGCCGTTCTCGCGTACAGGGTGCACAAATACATACGGACAATTACTTAAAACATTTCAGTGTAATTTCGCCCTGGGGCCAATTTCACGGAGCTGCTAAGCACAAAAAATTGCTTAGCATGAACATTTGTCTTTGGTAAAAACAAGGTTACAGACCAGATTTTCACGTGATCTAGGGTGACGCGGGAGCGTCACGCCCAACGGGTTCGCCCGGCTGGGAGTGGCAGCGCCGCGGCACCCTTACTTTGCCAGTGCACTTTGCCAGTGACTGGAATAACTCGCAATCGCTCCACGGAATCGAAAAGAACCCAATAACGAAAATGATCAGGAGATCAAGGGCATGAGTTCTATTGGGACAGAATTTTGATTTTCGACTTCTCAGAGGGGGTTGTCATACGAATCTGACCATCTGACAATGACAAAAAAAAATGTGAAAATGAATTTCCTCAGTTCGACGACAGAGGGGGTTGTCATACGAATCTGACCATCTGACCATCTGACATGTGAGGGTGACGCGGGAGCGTCACACCCAACGGGTTCGCCCGGCTGGGAGTGGCAGCGCCGCGGCACCCTTACTTTGCCAGTGAACCGATTTTGCGTTAATTTTATTCTTCTTTCTTTCTTCTTCAGTCCGACTGGAATAACTCGCGATCGCTCCACGGAATCGAAAAGAACCCATATAACGAAAATGATCAGGAGATCAAGGGCATGAGTTCTATTGGGACAGAATTTAGATTTTCGACTTCTCAGAGGGGGTTGTCATACGAATCTGACCATCTGACATGTGAATTTCCTCAGTTCGACGAAAACGGCACTAAAAGCATATGTGAATGAATGCATTCCTAAGTGAAACTCGGTGCAAGAATGTGTGATATTTCTTGCGTTTTTGTGAGTTTCGGGCGTTTTAGCATTTGCTAGTGTCAGTGCGCATGTACTGCGCAATTGTGCGGCGTTGTTTGCAAGTGTGCGCTGCGCAAATGCCGCCAAAACGCTTGCGCACACAACCACAAATTTCAGCTCTGGTAATAATTTTCGCTGTCTGAATCGCTTCAAATTATCGGCAATTTCGGTCAATTCTGTGTTTCTGTCTAACTTTCTTGCTTCTGCCGCAATTTTGTTTCATTTCCTGCTGAAAATTGTCAAACTATTTCGCTTTTTTGCAGCAGTCACAGTGTGCCCTTTGTAGTGAAGCACAACGGCAACTTGACGCTGGGCAATATCATCACAATCGCAGACGTTCGCCGATGACAACGACGACGCCGACTCGCAGGAGGGGGGTGGGGGGGGGGTTACAAAAAGTAACAAAACACCCGAAATAACGAAGCTAAAACGTATTTTGGCTTCAAAAGTGACCAATTTAGACAATTAAGACAGAAACAACGAAGTAGCAGCTGCTATTGACTAGTGCTATCTCCTCACAGGGTAGGAGCAGTAATGGGTATACGGAGAACAATGTAATGGTGTTCTTGTCTTGCATTACGATCGAGGATCGAAACACAAAAGAGAACAAAGGGAACAAAGGATCCTCGATCGACGGTTTGCTTGTCCGAATTCTGTCCTCGATCGACGGTGCAATGGCAAAGCAATGGGGATTGGGTTAAGTAAAGGAAGAAAGGAAAACACAATATCGATCCTCGGTCGTTATGTGGTTCACGACTGCGTGTACAGTACTATATAGTATATACATACTAGTAGCCCGTAGGTCTGTGGCAAGACGCAACACCGTAGGTCTGACGGCAAAGTAGGCTGATTGGTTTATTTAGAGTCGGGTAGGTTAGTGGCTCGACTAACTGTAACGGGTGGTTCTGTTCTGTGTGGGAACAACGTGTACCGAGGTGTCAACTTGCATCTATACTCAACAACCGTTTGCTGTTTGTTCGCACATCGGCAAACTTACATTGTTTTTTTTGCAGGTTTCCTTCGCTCAAACAAAACACAAAACTAAAAAAAATAATGGCGCGCAGTGCGGCCGACAAGCGACGGCCACCCAAGGCGTCGCCGCGTCGCCGACTGCGTCGCAAACCCTACGGGGCGCGGGAGAGTGAGCTGCCACTCGTCGACAGCAGCCAGTCGCAGTACACTAGCGACGCGCACGAGATACAAGCGCACATGCCCAAGTCGCCCTGCGGCGACAACACCGGGCCGCAGGCGGCGCATCGCGCGCGGGCGCACTCGTGCTCGCGCGATAGGGCGCATAAGATCAATCGGCGTCGGCGCAGTCACTCCGCGCAGCCACGCGACGACACGCGTCCGGCCCAGCACGTGCAGCTGCTCGATCTACACGCAGTTCATGCACATATGGCTGGACGCGCGTCGCGACCGCATGGCGCGCATTCCGCATCGAAAGCGACGCCCCAAGTTCCATGCGCCGGCGCCGCTCACCATCACCAAGCGAGAGAGTGAGCTGACACTCTGCAACAACAGCCCGCCGCAGTACAAGGGCACCTCACTGCCGCACAAACAGAAGTGTGCCGGCAAGTGCAGCCAGCTGCCCTCCGAGTAGACTTGATCCAAGTCGGGATTATGTGGTAACATTGCTCATGGTCATCCACACTGTGCGCCTCGCGTCACGTCCACGCTTATCAGTAGCGCGCCCTCATGCGCCACCCATGCTCATGTGTGGTTCAGAAATCCCGACTTGACGGATGTGCCACACATTTGTACACAACCTATGGGCTCATCTACCGAAAACGGTAGCGGCCAATCAAATTGCAGAATTGTATAAATTAGCATATATCTGTAATAATATGAACTTTGACCCAGTTGTGTGACGGACATACGTGGACATTGTGATGTACAATGTACATACACATGTGCATAGTGTACATTATGTGTAAATGTACAAACGGTTTAATAGTCTTGCTATCGTGTACATTGTCCGGCCGTTAAGTTTGCACTATACCATACTCTAACTAAATAAACGAAGTATGGACGCAGTTATTTAATTTGAAAAAAGGCATCTAGTGACAGTACTGCCTACCATTCCTCCATAGTCCGTTAGCGGTCTAGCGAGTCCGTACCGATTGGCGGACTTATTTGGTGTAAGATTTAAAGATAAACTTAGGATCCTTGTTTAGCATCTTAGACCATCACTTGTGTATAGCGCCCTCTATTGGTTTATTTGCTTTAGTATGGTTCCTGACACACACACTTAGTCTTATATGGATCTCCTGTGGTCAGGAAACCAGACCATTCTTGCCACATCACAAGCTCTAATCTTCCATGTGACTAGAACAAGGGAAGAGAGAATGCAAATAATTTCCTCTGATTTTCGTTATGATTAAGTGAAGTATTGAATTGCAGATATTAGGGAGATTTATATGTACCTAGAGACTGCACATTCTGTAACACTTCTGATTGATCCACACCTAAGATTTCCTGTGATTTTCTTCTAAATCGGATGCAAAACAGTGTAAGTTTCAGATTATGTTTCCTTTTATTCGTTGCTAAATTTACTGCATGATTTACTACATAAACATTTATTCCACTTAAGACTTGATATTTCATATTTGAATAGTCACTTGACATTATACTTTTTTATAGATGATAATAATTATTTAGCATGTAGACGTGCGCTCGAGAAATTACTCAGTGTTATTACTGTAAAAAGGGCTCTCATTGACATGTTAGAGGCTTTAGAGTTATTTGTTTATGTTTACTTATTTAGATTTTGTTTGTTGTATCTCCGTAGATTTCGAACCCGACTTAACCAAGAATAAAGGAGTTTGAAGCCGTTTAAAGTTCGTTTGACACAGGCATATCTTTACATTCGAAATACTTCGTCAATGGGGCACAGCAGTCAGCTACCCTCGACGCCGTACATGATCGACATGAGCCACTGATGATACGTGAGTATCATTCGGATATCTTTCTTCATAATATCAGATAGAGCCGAGAGTCAACATAGTTCTCTACCATACTAAGATGGCGTATACTGAAGTGAAGAAGATGAGAGGCGTTGCTAAGGGCAGATTCACTAGAATCTGTCACTCCCTCGATGTTGCCGTTGACCAGAACAAACCAGTAGAGTACGTCGATATGCTTTCCTCAGATTTAAAGGAGGCATACGACAGGGTTTGTGCCAAGCACGAGGATGTTGTACTTCATGAAGATGTTGAGGAAGGTGACGACGACGACTGGATAGCAGTAGTCGAACAGAAATATGACGAAACCAGAGAATTTCTCCTCAACTACAAGACAACCTCAAAGGAGAGCCAGGCTGATGTCTCACGGGAACTACAAGCCCAGTTTGACAAAGAGGCTAGGCAGATGATGTTGAACAAAGCTCGCAGCTTGCGTGGTGTTCATTATTCTGACTTCAAACAACTCTGTGATGGCATCCGCAAGTTCATCGAGAACGGTTCGGTCGAGGCTGCAAAGTCCGGAAAGACAGACCTCGGGCGACTCATGGAGGAGGTGAAGGCGGCTCACATCAATTATGTAACCATGTTGCCAATAGAACAAACCGAGGATGAGAACGCATGGCTACAACCTGTCCGTGAGCTGTATAACGAGACCAGTGATGCGATTGGTAAATGCTTGGATGGCTGTACTACTTCTACATCCCTCACTGAGAAAAAGTCAAAGGTCAAGTCGGGTATCCTACTCGAAAAGATGAGACTACCCGTCTTTGAAGGGGACATACGCCAGTATCCCCAATTCCGGTCCGACTTCAAGAAGTTTGTCCAGTCCCAAGCTACAGAGGATCAAGCTGCTTTTGTCCTTCGCCGATCATTGGGAAAAAAACCGCTACAAATCGTTGGAGCCATAGACGACAATGTAGACGAAGTCTGGAAAAGATTGGATGATCGTTATGGTGATCCAATTAAGATGGCCGACACCATCATGCAAGATTTTGAGACAATAAAGCCAGTGAGAGAAGGAGAAGACAAGAGGTTCGTCGACCTTGTTGATGTCATTGAGAAAAGCTACAATGATCTCGCAAAGATGGGGATGGAAAGGGAGATTTCAAATACCAGAGTCGTCGGCGATATAGAGAAGAGGCTGCCCCCTACTGTCCGTCGGGAGTGGTCAAGATCGCTGTATGATGGGAAATCTGATATCGATCGATCAGACAGATTTCCAGCTCTCCTTCAGTTCCTGCTCAAAGAAAAGAAAAGCGTTGAGTACGAGATGTCAGAGATCAGAAGCAGTAATCACACCACCCCACGAGCCACCATCAATGCCACACAGGTGGAGGAGAAGAATGAATTGCCGAAACAGAACATCACCAACAGGTGTCTTCTTCACGACGCAGGGCAACACAATACAGCAGAGTGCCGTGCCTACTTGCAGAAGTCCCTACAAGAAAAAACCCAGCTAGTGATGGAGAAGGGCGCATGTTTCTCCTGCTTGACCCGAGGTCACCGGGTATCTGAATGCAGAAAGAAGAAGAAATGCAGTGTTCAGAACTGCACAAGAGTTCATCACCCAACTCTACACGATGACTCGATGACAAGCAATGTTGTAGTCACAACTACAACAGTGAACAACCACACTGTTGCTTCTTCGATGAGAAATAATTTGTGTCTACTTCAACTGATGAAGATAAAGGTTGGACCCACGCATATGAATGTGTTGTGGGATGGGTGTGCGACGTCCTCGCTTGTCACCAACACCGCCGCCAAAGCAGCTGGCTTAAGAGGCCCCCCCGTCAAAGTGTCTATAACTAAGGTGGGCGGATTGACGGAAGAGATTGACAGCTTTCGCTATGCAGTACCCCTCGTCGACAGGCAGGGATACACGGTCAACATTTTCGCTTATGGGATTGACCGCATCACGGCTGACATAGAGAATATAGATGTACACCGCATGCTGAGTCTTTTTGATGATGTAAGCGACAAGGAGATTGAGCGACCCCGAGGCCAGGTGGATTTGCTCATTGGGTTTGAGTATGCAGGATACCACCCAACGAAGCTGAAGGCAGTAGACCATCTACTCGTTCTGGAGAACAGATTTGGGAAATGTCTAGGTGGCACACACCCAGCCATCACTGAGAAGACGAGACAGGTTATCGCTTCAGCTGCAATGATCCACCATGTTTCAGCTTGCAGCCTAGAGGAATTCATTAGGCTTGAAAGCATGGGTGTTGACTGCAATCCTCGTTGCGGTAGCTGCAGATGTGGCAAGTGTCCAATTGGCTCCAAGGATTATACCTTGAAAGAGGAGAGAGAGCTTGCCCTAATCGAGCAGAATCTGACGTTCCATGACTCCCACTGGGAGGCGAAGTATCCCTGGATCAAGGATCCTGCCGACCTGCCTGACAATAGACACGTTGCCGTTGCAACACTGAAGGCACTCGAAAAGAGACTCAACCGTGACTCTACCAAAGCTGCCACTTATGATGCACAAATCAAGGACATGCTAAATCGAGGTGTGGCACGTGAAATATCCAGAGACGAGATGGCCTCATATAAAGGACCAGTGCACTACATTTCCCATCATGAGGTACTCAAACCAGAAAGCAAAAGCACTCCTGTGCGAATCGTATTCAACAGCAGTGCCAACTACAAAGGGCACATTCTGAACGACTACTGGGCGAAGGGACCAGACATCATGAACTCGCTTCTCGGAGTACTACTTCGCTTCAGAGAAAATGAAATTGCCTTGGTTGGAGACATTCGCAAGATGTATCACAGCATCTTCACAACTATGAAGGACCAGCACTGCCACAGATTCCTATGGCGAGACTTGCAGATGAATCTAGAACCAAAGACGTACTGCATGAGAGTGGTCAACATGGGTGACAGGCCGTCTGCTACAATCGCTACGGTAGCACTGAAGAAAACTGCCGAACTTGGCAAGGGCGAATACCCCGAAGCTGCTGAAACGATTGCGAAGAACGTATATGTTGATGACATCCTCGAATCGGTGGGGACACCAGACAAGGCCCGAGCTCGTGCCACAGAGATTGACCGACTAATCAAGCCCGGGAACTTTGCTGTCAAAAAGTGGGTATTCTCAGGGGAAGACAGTGACGTTGCTGACCAAGAATGGCCCAGTGCAGAGAGCAGCGAAAAGGTACTCGGTGTATCATGGAACCCCAAGAAGGACGTGTTCCACTTTATCACCAAGATCAACTTTACCCCCAAGAAGAATAAGATAAGACAAGGGCCTGACCTGAAAAACAATCAAATTCCAGCAGAAATTCCAGCCGTCTTGACTAAGAGGATGTGCTTGAGTCAAGTGAATGGAATATACGATCCGCTTGGTCTGGTGGCACCTTTCACTATCAAAGCGAAGATGTTATTGCGCAAGATGTGGGGTTTGAAACTTGATTGGGACGAGGCCATGCCAGAGGAGATGAGAAAGGAGTGGCTTACTTTCTTCAAGGAGCTGCGTGACGTTACCACGATATCCTTTCGTCGTTGCATCAAGCCAGATGACGCTGAACCCACAGTGAAGCCAATCCTGGTTGTGTTCTCCGATGCCTCGGAACAAGCCTTTGGCGCTGTGGCCTATGTTCGCTGGTTGCTCAAGGATGGTTGTTTCGCCTGCAACCTAGTAGCTAGCAAGACCCGCATCGCTCCAATAGAGATAGTCAGCATCGTCAGACTTGAGCTGAGCGGAGCTGTACTTAATAAGCGTCTGGCCTGCTTCATCAAGAAAGAGACGAGACTGGAGTTTGAGAAGGAGTTTTATATTGTTGACAGCGAGATCGTGAGAGCCATGATCCAGAAGCAGAGTTATGGATTTAAGACGTTCGCTGCTACTCGAATTGGTGAAATTCAGGAGGCCACAGAACCTCAGGACTGGTGGTGGTGCAGAGGAGGCCTAAACGTTGCAGACTACATCACAAGAGGCATAACTCCTTCTGAGATTGGTACTAACAGCGTCTGGCAGCAGGGACCGGCATTTCTCCAACAGCCCGTAGAGAATTGGCCGGTTGAGCAAAGTTGCTCAGAACACTCCCTACCTGAGCGAAACAAAGTGGTAATGGTTGCTGCCGCTAAGGAAGTTGACAACTTGGCCAGCAGAATCGACATCAGCAGGTACAGCAGCTACGACAAGCTCCTAAAGGTCACGGCTAGAGTCCTTGCTATGTACGAGAGACGGAATTTAAGAGGAGCAACGAAGGTTCTCACAGCAGGAGACATCGAGCAGGCAGAGCTGTTCTGGATCAAAGAGTGCCAGAAGCCTCTGATGACAACTTTGAAGGACGACAAGAAAACCTTCAACAAACTTTATGCCAAGCTATGTCCTAAGGTGCGAGATGACGGTGTCATGGTTGTTGGGGCTCGTGCCGAGAGGCACGTGCACTTCAGCCACAACCAACAAGAAGTCCCTCTTCTACCGTACCATCACAAATTCTCGAAGCTGTACGCAGCCCACGTGCACAACAGGGGCCACCCTGGTGTACAGACCACCGTTTCGAAGATCCGTTCTAGGTACTGGATTGTCAACATCTACAAGATGGCAAAGAGTATTCGACATCACTGCGTGCCATGTAGACGACATGAGAAAGACATGGCTGGCCAACAAATGGGCAAACTACCAGTAGAACGGCTAAAGCCTTCCCCGCCCTGGACCTATGTAGGAGTGGATCTGTTTGGTCCCTACACCATTCGAGGAGAAGTGAACAAGAGAGCCAGGGGCAAGGCATATGGTGTCGTGTTCAACTGTTTCTCCACTCGAGCAGTCCACGTAGATGTCGCTGTAGACTACAGCACGAGCGGCTTCTTACAAGTTCTTAGAAGGTTCGTCTCCCTAAGAGGCTACCCGGCAGAAGTGTACAGCGATGGAGGCAGTCAACTTGCCGCAGCTTCCAGAGAACTCAAGCTAGCCATTGATGGATGGGATCGGAACCGCCTGCAGGAGTTTGGAGTTACAGATGGCATGACATGGAAATTCTCGATGGCAGATTCACCGTGGCAGAACGGAGTCACCGAGACTCTCATCAAAGGCATAAAGAAGGCAATCAATCACGCCATTGGGGACCAGATCCTACCATTTCACGAGCTGCAGACCGTTTTCTACGAGGCAGCCAATCTAGTGAATGAGAGGCCCATAGGTCGACACCCCACCAATCCCGAAGATGGTACCTATTTGTGCCCAAACAACATGCTGCTAGGACGTGCCACTTCCAGGGTACCAAGTGGACCTTGGAGAGAGACCAACAATCCCCGCCACCGTGTTGAGTTCATCCAGAACATCATCAAGTCCTTCTGGATCAAGTGGACCAGGGATTACTTCCCATCGCTGATCGTCAGGCAGAAGTGGCACCATGAGAAGAGGAACATGCAGAAGGGAGACGTGGTGTTGGTCCAAGACTCCAATGCTGTTCGAGGCAACTGGCGTATGGGGCTGATAGATGAGGTGTATCCTGATGAGGCGGGCAACGTGAGAAACGTCCAGGTGAAGCTGAAGAACGTGGACAAGTCTGATCCGAGCCGAATTTCCAACTACACTCTTATCCGACGAGCCGTTCAGAGGCTGATAGTCTTAGTTCCCAAAGAGCACGTAGATGATTAGACAGGACATGACGTACTGAGACCTTTGGTGGGCGGAGTGTAAGATTTAAAGATAAACTTAGGATCCTTGTTTAGCATCTTAGACCATCACTTGTGTATAGCGCCCTCTATTGGTTTATTTGCTTTAGTATGGTTCCTGACACACACACTTAGTCTTATATGGATCTCCTGTGGTCAGGAAACCAGACCATTCTTGCCACATCACAAGCTCTAATCTTCCATGTGACTAGAACAAGGGAAGAGAGAATGCAAATAATTTCCTCTGATTTTCGTTATGATTAAGTGAAGTATTGAATTGCAGATATTAGGGAGATTTATATGTACCTAGAGACTGCACATTCTGTAACACTTCTGATTGATCCACACCTAAGATTTCCTGTGATTTTCTTCTAAATCGGATGCAAAACAGTGTAAGTTTCAGATTATGTTTCCTTTTATTCGTTGCTAAATTTACTGCATGATTTACTACATAAACATTTATTCCACTTAAGACTTGATATTTCATATTTGAATAGTCACTTGACATTATACTTTTTTATAGATGATAATAATTATTTAGCATGTAGACGTGCGCTCGAGAAATTACTCAGTGTTATTACTGTAAAAAGGGCTCTCATTGACATGTTAGAGGCTTTAGAGTTATTTGTTTATGTTTACTTATTTAGATTTTGTTTGTTGTATCTCCGTAGATTTCGAACCCGACTTAACCAAGAATAAAGGAGTTTGAAGCCGTTTAAAGTTCGTTTGACACAGGCATATCTTTACATTTGGCATACATTGCGCATAACCATGTGATGCGTATGCAAATAATTTATGAATAACTACATATCACCGCGGGGGGTTTGATTGGCCGATCCGTCAAGTCGGATTTACTGCACTGACATGATGACATCGCGTTGATGCCGATAGCGGAACGACAACCAGATGACGGCGCCTTTTTTCTAAGGCCAACAAAGCACATAACTATTCGGCCGGATTGACGAAAGCAAATTGGTAGTCTTAACTCCATGGTAAGTCCGACTTGGGTCAAGTCTTCCCCTCCGAGGACATTTGCGCGCGCCTCTACGCGGCATACGAGAAAATGCGCCGACTGCGCACGCACAAGCGGCGTATCGCCCGCCTCTTCAAAGAGGATGCGCAGTAGTGGGCGCACACGGGCGTCAAAGCGCTGCTGCCGGCGAGTACACAAAAAACTCCACATCTGGGCAATCAGTCGGGGGAAGGCGCTCGCTCGACTATAAACAAAAAACCCCGGACGCCAGATGGGGAGTTAGTCGAGCGATTGGGTGCACCCGATGATCCCGAGCCAAAAGCGCGCATGCAAACTTCTTACTGTTCAAACACAAGCTACTAAATAAAAGGAAGTGGACAAGTCAAAGGTAAAATGCTCTGAGAGCATAATAAAAGGGCCAACGGGTTTCCAGCTAAAGTAAAATGCTGTCTCAGCACTGCACTCGCGTCAAAAAGGAAGTGGACAAGAGAATGCCAACGGGTTTTACCTCTTACCCCCCCCCAACAAGCGCAGACCGAGCGAAAGGTCAGCAGGTGTGGGCCACTAGTTCGGTGTGGGCGGGTCGAAACCGTTGCCCTCCCACCGAGCAGTAGATGTTAACTGGTTAGCACCGTACCGTAATCACTGCATTTATTTTCATACACTAATGCTGGTGGGTCATCGTAAGATAGCCATTACGGCTGGGATGGAGTTCAATTTTGGTTTTGCGTTGCTATAAAGAGTACTATCACCAATGTTCGATATACGCTGCGCGCTCTCCTGCACTGACGACACTGTCTGAGAGGTCCTAGGTGCCGCTATGCACGCTCTTCTACTCTGGCGCATACTAGCTACGCCCATAATTCTAACCTACACCCTCCAGCTAGCCCAAGACACTTGACAGCCTTTGCTCCGCTTTGCATGCACATCTGCGCCGGCGTACTTTCAGCATCTGTCAGCTACACCTAATGCATGAGCGCCTGTGCCTGCATATGGTTGCACTTCATGACACTGCAACAGGTCATCACGTCAGTTGACAATGACAATTCTACTTAGCACCGCCTTCTTTCTCCGCCTTTAGACCACCGTACGTAGCTGTGCCTTGCGCGCATTTGTCTCACAAACGCTCGCAAATACACAGCGAACGCACGCTTTCTCTAATTCATCCGACACGTGTGCCGGATTCCAAAAAAACCGATGTCACCTTGCTTCAATACTCAACAACTTTTGCACGGAAACATGTAAGCGCCAACAGCAGCATACTTACTACTTGATACACAGCGCGCACAGAGCGGGTAAGAAGTGAACTTCACCGTGGGCCCACAGCGCGCGTCGAGATTATCCGTTAATAAGCCCATTATAAGCTTATTTATAAGCTCGTGCTCATCCGCCCTATCGCGCGAGCACGAGTTATTGTTTACGCGCCGTCCATTTCGTGCCAGTTATTCAGCTACGTGACCACCGACCGCGTTACATAGCCGGTGATCACCTTCCCACTCTCTTGCGTTGCGGCCTTCTCTCTCTCGCAGAGAGTGCAGCGCTTTCCCCTCCAATGCGTGTGTCTCTCTCTCATTGGCTCATTGAGTCGGTGTTAGACTACCCGATTGTGAGTCCATGCTGCTATGGGAGGAGGGGGCGAGGTGGGAGGGCAACGGTTTCGACCCGCCCACACCGAACTAGTGGCCCACACCTGCTGACCTTTCGCTCGGTCTGCGCTTGTTGGGGGGGGTAAGAGGTAAAACCCGTTGGCATTCTCTTGTCCACTTCCTTTTTGACGCGAGTGCAGTGCTGAGACAGCATTTTACTTTAGCTGGAAACCCGTTGGCCCTTTTATTATGCTCTCAGAGCATTTTACCTTTGTCTTTATTGTTTTTGATTGATAATCAGCTGGTTTTTTGCTTAGCATGAAAAACACGTAGAATTTTGGCTGATAACTTGTTTTTAATGAGCAAGACTTTTTTTGTGCTAAGCAAATTTTTGTGCTTAGCAGCTCCGTAAAATTGCCCCCAGCTCATATGTCAGGCGAATGCGTAGCAAATTTGTTAGGGTAACGGAGAACGCACAATGAAACTTCACTTGTTAGAGTAATGAGAACTGCGCTGCATTCACACGAACCAGGCTTCAAGAACTTTTTGACAGAAAAATTATATTTGAATAGGAGTTGGGAGTGGGGGAGAGGGGGGGGGGGGGGGATGTTGGGAGTTTAGGGTTAGATAAGGGGATGGTAGAGGCTACATTTTTCAGTTCTAATAACAAAACAAACCACCAAACTAAAATCAAGATTAAATGGATCCCTCACCTAAAGGAGGCAGACAGAAAGAGAGAATATTGAACTGTAAGCACCAGTAAAAGATAAGGTTTTTCCCCCAAGACCTATTAACCCAACCAATGAGCTATCCATGCTAGTTCAGCATTCAAGGTCGAGTTTAGGCGGTCTCTTCTTGACACGCTAAACTCTGTTTCTCGGGCTCAGTGTCCGGAATACTACCCATTAACAATCGGAACAAGAACACACCTATAATCATCTGGGTTTTGCAAGAACAAGTTAAGTGTGTCAAGAACAGACTGCCCTAACCCAACCATAGATGTCCTGATAGATGTGTAATTTACTAGGAACCATACCCGTCCTTGCAAAACCCAACACTAAGACAAACTGTGCACACAAATTGTTGGACTCTGATTCTGAAGGTACATGTATGACTAAGCATAGCCCAGTGTAAAACACAATAAGTTTGCGAACAGGATTTTCAGTCCCAGCTCAAGAACAATGATGGCAGATTTAGGCCTCTCCAGAACTTGCGTACATTTTTGTGCATCAAAATTGGAAGTACACAAGCAGTGTACAATTTTTTTTTTTTTTAATAATTAATTTTCTTTTTGTTATTGAGAGTTCCAATTCGGGGGTGCCTTCTTGATTTCTTTGCCTACAAGCACTCCACATGCACACTCGTAATCAGCAACCCCAAAAATACTGTTCGTGGGCCACTCGAGACGAGAAGAGGGATTTGAATACACCCAGGGTGTTGCTGTAAACAGAATGAATAGTTGGGCAGGGGTCAAGAGTCAAAGTTGGTAATCCCCTCTCATTCCCTCCTTACTGTAGTGAACAGATCCATTATTATCTAACAATCTTAGAGACTTGAAGAGCAGGGGGGGGGGGGGGGGGGGGGATGGATAGGTGCTTAACTTTTACATTGTTCATTTACAACTGTTCTTTCCAAACCTGTGAAATTGCACTCACAGCCAATTAACCTCCACTGTTGTAAGACACTACATATAATTTGGGACTTTCTTTCCCTGAATAAATACTCTGTTGCATTATGGACCTTACTGTCTTTCTCAGTCTACAGGAAAGCAAACAGGTCCAAACCCAAAGTTTTAACAGCTTAGGTTGCTAGGATGAAGAAAAAAGAAGAAAACAAATCCACAGCTTTAAGCAATGTACAATATATATATACAACATTATTAAATAAACTATAGATAATATTGTATGCTATTAATTACAAGTTGTACACACACTAAAAATAAAAAAAATTCCACTGATACATAAACGAGTGGATAGCTGCACCATTAAAAGAGAAAATGTTCAAGTTGTTTCCTTGCGTTTACTTAGTAGCAATTTTTTTTTTACATTACATGCCAAATACATGCCAAATACTTTGGCAAGTCAAGATTTTTTCTCATCCGTTTATAGGTCAATACGTTAAAATGTACAGAACAATTCATGATCTTTGGGTATTGAAACATTCAAAGTCGTATACATTTTTATTCTCATTAAAAAAAAAAAAATCTTTAGTGTCCGTAATTACAATGTCATTTTCTTGTACAAGTATTTACATGGACATTTCCATATCAGGAAATATGGTGAAACAATAGTTTTAGGTAATATAAAGTAAATATGAACACTAACCCTTTCTTTCTTTGTAATTTTTGTCTTCCTTTTATCCAGCCAAAACCGAAAAATAGCCAGCATTAAAAAAACAAGAAACTTCTTTTTTGTTTCTCCAGAAACTATTATAGACATATTGACTGGCAATGAGGTCACTAGTGGACGTCTATGTGCCCTGAGAAACTGAGTGACCACAAGAACGTCCGACCCTCTTGTGGTCATTCACAGGCCGGAGGGGTGCATATACATGTACGTGCACTAGTGACCAAATTATGCCAGTCTATGTGTTTTATAATACACCTTTTTCAAAAACAAAACCATTTTTTATTTCATGATGAGCCTTAAAGGCGCCGTAACCACTCAAATTGTTTGGAGTATAGTGGCCAGTCGGGGCACTATACTCAAATTCTATGTACTAGCGAATATTAGTGAACCCAATGTGACCGTGTTTCAGCCAACCAGGATATAGTCTTTGGACAAGACATTGCTATGCTAGATACGAGATGAGCCACCGCCTCGTAACTCACCGCCGTGAGAGGGCACTATCGGGACAAACTATTACCACCCACAAACCAATCAGAAACAACGTCTTTGGAACTTGGTAGCGATAGTGTTATGCGCACGCACCTGCCTAGCCTAATGAATGCAGCGGCACTACGTACTTTGCATAAACATGCCTATGCATAGGTCTAACACCCTGAATACTTCGCGTTGCATAAGGTTTCAATTTATAATGTACATGTACATTGTAGTATGTATGGTGCGAAATACGGTACCCTCTGGAGACATGAACTCCCCCCCCCCTCCCACAGTAGTGTGGGTGGGGTCTACTAGCTCATACTTACCTGTAGAGCGAATTACTACATTTGCATATTCCCTAGACCGGCAGGTGTAATCGCTAAGAGTTTGCCAACAGCGCCCTCCAGAGGCCGCCCATAGAGCCCGCACATGCGTGCCCCGTGAACGTCCTCTTTTCTCGAGCGCCACATAAGGATACGGACATCCAGAGTCATCGAGGATAGTGGGGAAGGAGGGCGGGACGCTCTACAGGTAAGTATGAGCTAGTAGACCCCACCCACACTACTGTGGGGGGGGGGGGGGGGGGGGGGGGGAGTCTACTGCGCTCATACGTTACCTGTAGAGCGAATTACTACATTTGCATAGAATCGCACCGGATTATGGTGGAGGGTCTACGAGATGCAGCAATTAGCAGAGGGGCACGCCAACGGTAAACCCCAGGGCCTGGAGCAGCGCCCGCGGGCGCCGTCACGGCCCTAAACAAGTGGGACGCGGACCCCGTCAAGGGTGCGCGTGCACCGGACTGAGATAACATCGACCGAAAAACCCGCCGGAGCGCCGGAGCGAACGGGGGGAAAAAGAACATGTCAATGTTAATTAGTATATCATAACAATGAATACACATGCCAAAGCAGAAAAACGGGAGAAAACTCACCTATTGACGGGGAGGTCCCGGCTGAGGTGGGTCGTGCCGTTTGGTAGGAGCCCGGCTAGTCGTTGTCAGGACTGCCCTTCCAAACCTGCCCTCTGACTGAAGTACATCCCGAAGGTAGCAGTCAGTAAAAGTATTTGGCGTCTTCCAACAGGCAGCCTGGGTGATGTCACCTAGGGATATGCCGCGGAAAAACGCGAACGATGTCGCCACGGCCCGGATCTCGTGAGCACGAATAGGCGCCGCCGGCGAGACGCGAGCGTCCGAGCGGATCGCTGTAAGTAGCCAACGGCTAATCGTATCCCGCGACGCCGGCCTGTGAGGCGGGGTCGAAGTCACGAATAGGTGGGTACGAGTCGTACGGAGTGCCTCCGTGTGACTAATATACCATTTAAGGGCCCGGACCGGGCACCAAAAACGATCCTCCGCGACAGATGATCGTGACTTAATGTCTGGGACAAAGATGTCCGGAGGAACAAATGACTCGGACTGGTTCTTTACTAGGAACCCGGCCCGGGGAATGAGGCGGACCCCGTCAGGTTCCCACCTGATGTGGCCCGCTTCGGTTGACAATGCATGGAGCTCGCTACGTCGGCGCGACGTGGCGACCGCCAGCAGGAATGCCACCTTGATGGACAGGTGGAGCAAGGTCGAGCTGCCCATCGGCTCAAAAGGAGGCCCCGCTAGCGTTGATAGTACGCTAGGGAGGTCCCAAGCCGGTACCAGCCGACGCGTGGGGGGTCGAGCTACAAACATGCCCTTCAGGAGTTGGCTGAGGGCCGGGTTGTCCGACACGGAGGTACCATCAGGGAAACCCTTGTGGACCGCTCCAATTGCCGACCAGTAATTCCTTACCGTGCCGATCGAGAGCTCGCTCTCGAATAGATAGACAAGGAAGTCGGCCACATCCCCTAGAGATGAATCGGTGGGACGAACAGGCCGCCGTCTGCACCATCTAAAAAAGTGGCGTAGTCGGCTGTCGTACACCCGCCGCGTGGAGGCCCTTCGACTGCGGGCTGCGATTGACGCAGCTCGCTCAGAAAGGCCTGCCGCGCGGAGGGATTGAGTGACAACACCCAGCACGTCAGGTGTAGATCCTGAGGAGCTGGGTGAAGAAAACCCGATCCCGGCTGGAGGAGGACATCCGCCTGTCGGGGCAAGACCACCGGGCGGTGGACCAGCAGCCTGATCAGCCGCGTGAACCACGGCTGACGAGGCCAAAATGGGGCGATGAGGAGGACTTTGCAGTCCTCCTCCTCCAGCTTTGCGAGAACCCGAGGGACCAGCGAGAACGGGGGAAAAGCGTACGCTAGTAACCCGTCCCACCGGAACGACAGGGCATCCGTCCGCCATGCGTTCGGGTCGTGAGCCCTTGTGCAATAGGTGGGGAGCTGGTGGTTGAATCGTGAGGCAAACAGGTCCACATGTGGCCGGTCGATCAGTAGGAACAGCGACTGAACGATCTGCGGCCGGATGGTCCACTCCGTGGGGCGGATCCACCCCCTGGATAGGGCGTCCGCCTCCACGTTCTCGTCGCCGGGAAGGTACATTGCCGAGAGGTCGACCTCGTTTTGCATGCACCAGTGGAAAAGCTCCCACGTGTGCGCGCAAAGCCGGGGGGAGTGGGTGCCCCCCTGGCGGTTGATGTACGAGACCACCGTGGTGTTGTCGCACCGGATCTGCACCGCCCGTCCCGATACTAGGGACTGAAACTGTTCCAAGGCATTGGTCACGGCCAACAGCTCGAGGACGTTTATATGGGACGAGCGATGCTCGGGGCCCCAACAGCCCGCCGCCTGGCGGGGGTGGAGGGTGGCCCCCCAACCGGAAAGGGATGCATCGGTCGTGACCGTCAGGGATGGGCGGGGCCTGCGAAAAGCCTTGCCCCCCATCAGGTTGGCCCGGACCAGCCACCACCGCAGGTGAGGGACCAGCCAGGCCGTGACTGGCACGGGATGACTGATGTCGTGTCGGCTGGGCCGGTAAAATATGAGTAGGTGCAGCTGGATTGGCCGCATTCGCAGCCTGCAATAGCTGACCAAATCCACCAGGCTGGCCATCAGGCCCAGCAGCCTGAGCCAGGCCCGTGCCGGGGCCGTCTCGGCCGGTAGAAAAAGAGAGACGCACTGCTGAACATTCAGCAGGCGTTCCTCTGTAGGGCGTGCCAGCCTCGATCGGAGACCGAGGGCCGCGCCTAAGAAGGTGGGGGACTGGGTTGGCAACGGGTGCGACTTCTCGGGATTTATCAAAAAACCGAGGTCGGCCGCCAGGCGCAAGGTGTGTTGAAGCGCCCCCGCTGCTGAGTGCCGCGACTGGCCCACCACGAGCCAGTCGTCGAGGTACATAAAGACCGAGACCCCTTGTTTCCGCAGCGCCGCCCCGAGCGCCCGAGCCACCCGGGTGAATACCCGAGGGGAGGTCGAGAGGCCGAAGGGGAGCACTGTGAATTCGTAGCGTGTCCCGTCGTATTGGAACCGCAGGAATTCCCAGTGCTCCCGTCTGACAGGGACATGCAAGTATGCGTCCTTCAGATCGAGGCTGGCCGCCCATGCTCCCGGTTGGAGGGACTCGAGGATGGTTCCGAGTGTCTCCATCCGGAAGCGCCTGGGGCGGATGAATTTGTTCAGCCGCTTGAGGTTGAGAATTGGGCGCCATAAGCCGGCGTCCTTCTTGGGGACCAAGAAGAACGTCGACATAAACCCCGACTGCGCCCGCTGGGCGGGAAGGACCCGCACTGCGCCCTTTTCGAGGAGGGAGGAGATCTCCCCCTCGAGGGACGCACGTTGAGCCGGGTCGGTCGGGATTGGTGTAGGCCGAACCACCATGTCCGACGGGGGGGTGCTCGTGAACTCGAGCGCGTAGCCGCGATCTATAGTCTCGAGCACCCACCGGTCGGACGTGACGCGAGTCCAGGACCCGATGAAGTCGTGCAGACGGCCCCCCACGGGTCCAAGGGTGGGAGGCCGCCACCAGTCTACAGAGTCACTTGCGCCAACCCCCGGGATAGCGGGGGGCAGGCGCACGGAAACCGCGACCGGCTTGTCTTTGCTGGCCAGAGAATGGTCGATGCTGGGGATGGGCGGGCCGCACACCCGACAGGTTGTCGGCACGGCCACGAAAACTCCCTCTGTTTGCCTTCACAGGTCTGCGTCGGGGGATGGTGAACGACGCTTTCTTAGGCTGGGAGGGAGGCTTCGCGGTTGAAGGTTTCTTGAGATTGATTTTCTCTGTCATCTTCAAACGCTTGGCCTCAGCCTGCATCAACTCTTCGAACTGGCCTGCGAAGAGATCCATGCCAGCGAGTGGGAGCTCTTCAAATCGTCTGCGCGCCGCAGGGGAGGGCAGGAACATTGAGTCCAGCACATTCCCGCGACGGGCCGATGTCATCAGGGTGGAGATGCGTGTAAATTGGTCGAGGACCACACGCAAACCCTGGTCCAAGCAGTGGAAAGCAGCCTGCAGCCTGCAGCATGTCAGCTGGGACGCCTCCCTCCTCATCCAACCCCGAGACCAAATACTCCGAAAGGAGTAGCAGGAACGAGGTGGAGCGCATACCGAAGCGGGAGGCGGTGTCAGAATTACGCAACGTCTCCTCAAACTTCTCTCGGACCTTGTCTGAGAAGATGCGTTTCCCTGTTGCAGCACCCGCATCAGCGGCGAGCTTGTCCTTCGCCGCATCGGGGACAGTAGGCACGGCGAAAAAGTTTTCATAATCCGCCGGCGGGAACTGGTAGTAGTCCTTGGTCCGGCGGGTGACGGCGGACCATTTGTCTGCTTTCATGATCTTTCCCATATGTTCAACGCACACCTGGTCCAGCGGGAGGACGGGAAAAATTTTCTCCGAGCTCACCACCGGCCCAGTGCGCCGCTTGAACGACCTATGGTCGGGCTTCGGTGCTGGCTCCACAAGGGGCAGTTGAAGCACGCGACACATGTCACGCTGGACCAGACGCAGCTCCGTTTCCGCGATGGAAAGGCGCTGCATATGGACGACCTCATCATCCGAGGCCGAGCCCCCCGAAGGCATGGGCCGAGTTGACCCCTGAGACGGTGAGCTGGCCGGCCCCTGTGGCGGGGCAGGCAGCGCCATGTCACGGTCCGGTGGCTGGGCCGTATCCTCAGGCACAAGGGACATCGATGGATGCAGGCTGAGGGCCGGTGGGGACGGCGGCGCACGGCTGACTGTGTGCGGTGCGTCCCTTTGTACTTGAGCCACCCAACCGTGACCGATAACAGACGGCTGGGCAGCGTATCCCAACGGTGCCACTGGGCCGTCCACCGCGGCCCTCTGCTGGGGGGCAGAGAGGGCCGCCAGTGAGGCCGAGATGGTTTGGAACGCCGTAAGGAACTCGGTCCGGGAGACGTTGTCGCCATGGCGACGCTTCCCCCGGCGGCCCGAAGAGCTGCTCGAGCTGGACGAGGAAGGTGAGCGGCGGGAACGCCGGCCAGACTTCCCTTTCTTATGTTTCGAGCGAACCCGCCGGGAGGATTCCGAAAAATCGGATGACTCCTGGGGGACCACGACCCCCGAACACCGGGTAAAACTCGATGCGGTGGTCGGCCCTTCAGAGTGGGGGTCGGCCAGCAGTCCGGGGGCCCCCGGGAAAGACTGGTCCACACCCCCAAACCCCTGCCCGGGCGGCAGCGCCTCCAGCCCCACAGGGCGGGGGTCGGTTAGCAAGCCCGGGGGCCCGTAGGCCTGTCCACCCCGTGACTCTTTGGCGTACACTGCCAGTGAGCTGGGGGGGGCGCGGGGGGTTATGGCCCACCGAGCTGCGTGGGCTCGTCACAACAGACGGCCCCGAGCTCGGAAAAGAGGCGGGTAAAGCGTGCGGGACCGTGACAATGGACCCTGGCTTTTTATTCCCGCGCCCCTTCCCGTTTTTGGCTAGCAAGCCCGGGGGCCCGTAGGCCTGTCCACCCCGTGACTCTGTGGCGTACACTGCCAGTGAGCTGGGGGGACGCGGGGGGTTATGGCCCACCGAGCTGCGTGGGCTCGTCACAATAGACGGCCCCGAGCTCGGAGACGGGGCGGGTAAAGCGTGCGGGACCGTGACAATGGTCCCTGGCTTTTTATTCCCGCGCCCCTTCGCGGGCTTGGGTTTGGTTCCGACAGCGGAGTCCGCCTTGCGGCTCTTGCCGGAACTACCCTTACGTTTAGCCGTCCCACCGATGATGCCGGGGGGGGGGAGACCGTAGCTGGTACTCCCCTGCCCGATCGGTGGGACCGGCAGCGCCCACAGCTGATTGTGGCTGTGAGTGCTGGCTGGGGGAAGAATTAGGGAACGGCGCAGCGTTTCCCGCATCAACCCCCGAGGCTCCCGGCTGTCCCGAGTGAGTACAAATTCCCTCGGTTATGACAGACGGAGCTCTCGCCAAACGTCTCATCATCAAAACAACACTCTACAAAACTCTACAATATCTTTTCTGTTGAACTCTCTTGCGAAAACGCAGTAATTTAAGTGTAACTGGGAGACCCAGAAAAACACATCTTACCGCGAGCACCGCTAAGAGAAAAGAGGACGTTCACGGGGCACGCATGTGCGGGCTCTATGGGCGGCCTCTGGAGGGCGCTGTTGGCAAACTCTTAGCGATTACACCTGCCGGTCTAGGGAATATGCAAATGTAGTAATTCGCTCTACAGGTAACGTATGAGCGCAGTAGACACAATGTGTACAAGTGGAGACAAAACGTCTCCGGAGGGTAAATTTCTATAGATGAATAGGTCTCCACTGGGAATTTCACGAATTAGATTTTTGGATTTTACTTAAATTACTCAAAAACTAGGATTAGGATGTGGGTTTGGGTTAGGGTATAATATAGGGTTTATTGGGTCGAAATTTCAACCCAGGAAAACAATTGTGGTGAAAATGGGAGCATTTTGAAAAACGTGCTCGACTTTCTAACCATTTTGTACACGAGAACAAAGCCATGTCTCCACAGTGATACAAAAATGCGAATGTGTGTATGTATGTATGTACAAATGTACGTTTTACGGCATATCATCAAACGTGTTTTACGTTATTTGTGAAAATGGACGACCAGTCGGCTTGATAAGGCCGTTGAATTTTCTGAAAGAAAGCTGGGTATTTTCAAGGAAAAAACCCGCAACAAATTACTTTGTCAGATCGTTGCTCCAACTATCCTGGTCAAATGTGGCAAAAATTGTAGCTCCCATTTTACTTTTAGGCTGGACGGTTTTATGAACAGGTATTTTTTGCACATAACAAGTAATTTCCCGAAGATTAAACACCATCGCCCAGGTTGTCTGCCCGGTCCCTCTGCCATCTCAGAGCCCACACGGAGAAAACCGTGCAGACGACTTGCAAACTCTCAAAACTTTCAGCACTTGCTACCTGACTTATTGTGCGTGCGTGAAGAACATTTGTCCTTCATTTACATACATAAATAGCACATGTGCACTATTTTAGCCCCGTTTTCAGAGGAGATTTTACCAAGTTCCAAAGACGTTGTTCTGATCGGTTCGTAGGTGATAATAGTTTGTCGCTATAGCGCCCTCTCGCGGTGACGGGTTATCGAGACTGCGGCTTATCGCGTATCTAACGTAGCATCGTCTTGCCTAAAGACTAACCAGGATAAAGAACCAGCAATAAGTGCGTTATAAATGTACTTATGAAGAAACAAAGCTGACTTGCTGCAGGAACAATGGGCAATGTAATATGGTGCACACGTGTACTTCTGAACATATGAAATTAATTTAACAAAAATTCTTTGCGATCATTTGAAACAAAGGAGAATTATTAACCTTTTAATCTTTACATTTTTAATTCACCTTTTTAACTGTAAAGACCTCCCAAGTAGAGTCCAATAAATTTCCTTTACTAAAATAAAATATATAATTTACAATCTAGTATAACAAATATGAGTCTTAAGTGGGTCGAGCTACATGTACTAGGACTCAGTAGGGGTTGCATAGCCAGAATGAAAGCTGTCCTCGGATGAATCCTGGGTGGAGAATTCAGACCTAGCATCGGTGAAATTACTCTCACAGGACGTGGCCCTGTGAAGACCTTCCGAGCTCTGGGCCCTCAAAAACACAGGACTGCTGTTAGACACGCAGGTTGGTTTGCAAGATGATCCCTGGGTGTCATCTTCACACACCTCTTTATCTGTTTCCTTCGCTTCTGTTTTTCTCTATAAACCCAGCTTCCTCGTCCTCCTTTGTTTCTGGTTTTGTGCCATCAACCAGCTCATCTTCTTTGACGGACGACTCCGACAGCAACCGTTGCTCCGCTGCTTTGTTCTGTTTTTCTGTCTCAATTTCTTTTTTCGGGTTGACGCAAGTCCTGGGGACAGGCTTGGAGACAGCGTTTTCAAGCTCTTGAAAGCGCTCCTTGAGTGACCGCGGAAGAGGACGGGCTCTAAGTCTTGAGAGGAAGGCTCAGGGGATGTTTTCAACGCAGTCAGGCTCAGGGTACCTCTTGCAACGTGGACGGGCGAAGCATGGGCACTGCTTGGCAAGCTGCCAGCATAGCTGCTCATCCCGTCGGGTTCATCCGAGCAGTGAGACGCCGAGTCGGAATAAGACATCTCTAGGGTGTTTCCCTCACTCTTGTGGTACTTCTTGGGAATGGGTCTCGAGACCCATTCCTGAAGCTCACGCCTCCTTTCCCGCAGAGACTTAATCTTGGAGCTGCTTGCCTCATCTTGCGACTGCTTGTGGAACTCGGCATTCTGCCGGATGGCTTGAAGGCGCTGCTGTATTTCCATTGAGACTGGGGTCAAAGCTTTAGATTCCTTCTTGGTCGATGACGGCTTCTCAAATTTCTTGACTGCATCCCGTACTGACCGCCTGTTCCGTCCACTGCGACTCAATGTTAAAGTGTTGTCCTTGGTTTTTTCCTCATCTGAAGAAGATTCAGTGGTTCGGACAGGAGCGGCATAAAATATTGAATCCGAGATGTGACGAACCCGACCCCTTGTAGGGGCTGTCCAAGTCTCGTTCTCCGTCATGGCCCTTTGGAAGGTCTCAATTTTACAATTGACCTTGCTTGGTGTCTTGGGTCTGACCACAGCATATCCATCCTTATCTTGCTTTATCGAGAAACCCTCCGTGTAAGCCGTTCCATCCCGGTCTACGAGTGGATCGCTGAAGACGTGCCTTGTCACAACCAGTTTGGGACTCTCCTTTGCCTTGCGGCTAAACTCACGAGCAAGTTTGATAACCGTCTTTTTGGGAGCAGCTGCAGGAGTTTCATCTTTTGTGTTATCTTCTAATTGATGAGATTCTGCTGGCTCTGTATAGGGCTCCTCCTCTGACTAGACGTACACGTACCAGTCATAATGTCCGATGCCTCTTTTTCTGAATCTGCTTTGGCATCCTCATTATCAGAGAGGTGGAACTTCGAATACTTCTCTCCGAGCTCTTTGAAGGCATTGTTGACAGATTCCAGAAGATTCTCATTGGAGGAGTAAGAGGACAGTTCTTCTGATGCTCCATTAGAGATTTGCGTATCTAGGATCTCTTTGTAAGGTGGGCTGCTGCTACTCTCCTCTGTGTTAGTGTCCAACATGTTGGGATCCGAGCACGATCGGTTTTGCATCTCACTCACAGCAGCCAACATGCACCTGTCATCGCTGTTGGACCGGCAAAGTGGAAGCTTGTAAGGCACGTGCATTGCTACGTCCGCGCTAAGAGGCCGGGCACCGTACGATGCACTCCGGTTCCTGATATAAGTCTCGGACATGGGAAGCCACACGTCACCATTTTTGCGAGTGCCAAGAGGCCGGTAGCTCTTGATGTTTAAGTGTCGGAGCTTGAACGGCTCCGATGGCGAGGCCTTCTTTATGTAAGACGGCAAGGATTCTAGGTCTACGGCATCCTCGTGTCCCACGCTAGCATTTGGGACAATTTCGGGCAATGACTCTAAGGCTTCCAGCTCATCGGGACTTTCCATATTCTCGATAAGTTCCTCAATGGCATTGTCGTCCTCCTCGCTACCTTCCAAGCCGAGACGTTTCCGGACTGGATCTTGCTTCTTGGCTGAGTCTTCGGAGCTCTTGTCCCGGTCAGTTCCACTCCGCCTGCCTAAGCCGTTGGCATCTCGGTCCGCATCAGTTCCAGTGTGTTCAGAGAGCGTCATGCTGCCGATACCAGAGTCTCTGTTGGATTCCCGCTTTTTAGTCAGGTTGGTCCGCTCGGTGGCCCGGTCTTTTTCCTCATCGCTGTGTGTGCTGGACACACTGTGGTCAAGCTCCAGGTTGTTGTGGCTCAGTCTTTGGCTAAGGTTATCAGCTGTAAAAATGAGATGAAAAAAACCAATCGGTCGGTCAACACACCCTTCCTTGCAATGAGAACAATAATTACACCAAATTGGATGGCTTTGAGGGGGATACAAGAATATATTGCCCGAGCTATAACAATATTGCACAAGTCAATGACGAGTGCAATATTGTTATAGCGAGTGCAATATATTCTTGTATCCCCCGAAAAAAACCCAAAACATCTAATAATATCATTATTATTATTATTTAAATCAGGCTGAAGACTTCATCAAAGCAAAATGTATTGCTGATTAATTCATGTACGATAGCTATTCAATGAAAATGTCTCGTTACCGAAGTGGCTGATTAGGCCTAAATGAGTATTTGGTTGATACCATAATGCAAAATATTCTAACTAGTCGTTTGCCATTTACCTATTGGTTGTTTGTCAGGGCTTCTAGAGTCGGGGGTTCTCGTCGAGTCTGAGCATGCTAACAAACTGCTCCTTCGCTCTAGGGTGTTCTCATCCTGTAAACAAATTAAAACAATTAAAAGAGTCACATTATCTCATCAATTACAATTCATAATATTAATAATGTGTATTTATAAAGTTAATGTTTCCACCGATATCGGTGCTCAAGGTGCTATACAAGCCAGTTTGGTAATCCAGTTCAGTTGCGCATGTGCACAACAAGACTCAACGATTTTTCTCTTGGGAAATACATGGCAGATAAATGCACACAGGGCTATGGGAGACATGGTAACCGAACCTGCATTCCGTGCATTTGTACATGTAATCGAAAATACGACGGAAACTTTTGTTCGGACAAAAGTTTGTTACTTTAGAACACAACGATCTCTGTCAAAAGGTTTGGGCCCACCAGTGTAAGGAAGACACATACCAGACGGGATGTGGACTGTCTATGAGGAGACTCCAAGGATTCGTTATCAGACTCATCCGTCGTGTTGCATGTCTCTGCTCTGACATCACCACTGGATCGCCTGCCATCCTGTATTAGCAAAGCAAGAGGTGGGAAACAGACTATACAATGAAAACGGACTGGGGCAGTTTTCCCAAATACCAGCTTCGGTTCCGTCTCAATTGCCAAACTGCATGAACAAACCCAAAGACAAAGCTGGGGTTTGGAAAATGGCTGGGGTTTGGAAAATGGGTTGGGTCTCATTAACACCAGACCTTCCCCGAGACAGGGATGAAGCCAATGCCCGAGATGAAACGGTGGTTTGAAAAACTCAAACAAAATGTTACCGTGCACATATATAATGGCATGCTTTATTCTAGATAAACTGCTGTAAATGTACGTACCGCACTCATCCATTTAGACAGCTCTGGCCTCTTCATTCCTGTAACAATAACACCAAAAAAGGCTAAATTATAGGATAATGTTTATAATAATGTCATCAATATACATTTGAGAAGTGGCGTCCTGAAATCAGAGTTGTATTCGAGTCCCTGCAAGTCTGTCACACGTCCTTTAGTCTCAAGTCAAGTCACTAGATATTCTGTTAGGACCGGCATAACTGTTCAGTTTAACAAAAGCATTCCTTTGTCATTATTCAACCAGTTTACTTGCAACTGGCTTTATGAAAGGACTTGCGACTGGACTTGCAGGGACTCAAATACAACTCTGCCTGAATTACATAAGTATTTGTTTCTCAGTGTTTATCTTAATACTTAGCTACTTTCTGAAATGGGAAACACCATCACATTAAACAATTATATCACAAAGGTTTTTTTAGGTTTATGTGGCTTCTAAACCATATTGAGGGCGCTGTTCATGGAGTGACACGAAGTGAGAATTTGCTCCGTTTAATACCATCCGTTTACACCAACAAATCGCCTCAAATCTTTACATATCTTTGCCATCGAATTATCCGAAGCAAGGAAGGTTGCTGTCTTTAGCCTTCCGTTCTATTTGGTTGTGATTATGCCTGGGAAAAGAGACAAAAAACAGCCAGTAACGACTGACATTTCCGAGTCATCTACTTCGTCAGCAGATGGCACACGCACCATACATACCACACCTGATGTTGAACCACGGCCACGGGCAACAAAATCATCCACTTCTACCGAAACTTCAATGATGGCTTCATTACATAGTGAGTTGCGAGATATGAAATCTGGGATTGAGGACAGACTTGACCTTGTCATATCTAATCAGCAATCACTTCTGCGTAGAATGGAGGCCATGGAGACATGTCATATTGAAATGGAAAAATCTATTCAGTTTACGTCAGAGGTTACCGAAGAAGTCCAGGCTGATAACAAAGATCTGCGCTCCAAGCTGAATAAAGTGTCCGAACAACTCGAAAATGCTGAAGGAAAAGTAGCCCGCCTGGAAGCCTCAACTGTCAGACTCGAACGATACTCGAGGAGCTACAACCTGAGGTTTGGTGGAATTCCCGAACTACCCAATGAAGCCCCTGGCTATCCTTTTGAAAAGATCAAGCAAATACTAAAGGAGAAGTGCAACCTTGAGCCAGAAATGGAGAACGCTCATCGTTCCGGCCGTTTATCCGAGTCATCTGGCAGACCTCGACACATTCTGGCAAAGTTTTTGTATCGCCCTGAACGTCAGGCGGTGCAGCTTCGAGCCAAGGCTGCCCTTGCCAGTTGTGGTATCCATATCATGGAAGATCTCCCTGCAGCTGACGTTGCTATCAAGAAAAGCCTAAAGGAGGTCATGTTCAACGCTTACAAGGCTGGAAAGAAACCAGTTTTCCGTAACGGTCAGCTGTACATCAGTGGTCAGAGATATACCCCTCCCCAGCCTCCCCGGGCAGTTTGACATGTAACCTCTCACCTGTAATGAGTTAAGTTTTCTGTATTGGTGTATTCGTAAAACTAAAATTATCGATAGGAGCAATACGACTTTGTGTCACTCCTATTATTATTGTTATTTCTGTTATTATTACATAACAACCCTTCTTTGTCTGTATTTCCAACTTATATATGCCCATTAAATATCCATGTAGTGTCTGTAGTAAACCCGTTAAAAGTAATCAAAATGGAATTTGTTGTGATTGCTGTCAGTTTTGGACCCATCTTAAATGCACCAACCTCAATCATGCCAATTATTTTACCTTATCTCATAATAATGAAGCTTGGTTTTGTCCTAATTGTCTTGCCACCATCTTCCCATTTAATGGTCTGGACCCTAATGAATTTGAAATTATAATTAATGAATTGGAATCATATGACAGTAAGGCTATTAATTTTGAAACCTTGACTGGCTTAAATTTTACTGCTCCCGAACTGCCCTTTATTGAAGATCCTGAAAATCCGCAACCCTCCACTATCGATTCTTGTTATTATTCATATGATAATTTTAAAGATCTTGTTAATTGTGACCCTCTTGATAATTTTTCACTCTTGCATTTAAACATCAGAAGCTTATTCAAAAACCTTGACAATCTCAAAAACTTCCTCGAGTCCTTTAATCATAATATTTCTGTAATCGCTTTGAGTGAGACTTGGTTAAATGATAATTCAAGCATGAGTATTTTAAATATGCCTGGGTACACACTGCTAACTAAAAACAGAAATGGCAGAATTGGAGGTGGTGTTGCCTTATATATATCCACAAATTTGTCTTATGTTCCACGACCCGATCTGAATGCTATGGGTGATGATTCATTGGAATGTGTCTTTGCTGAGATTGTTACTTCTAGTAACCACAAAAACATTATTTTGGGGGCTATATATAGGGCACCAGATGTTAATTTTAATAATTTTCTTACTCGCTTCCAAAGTTTGCTTGACCAAGTGTCAAAAGAAAACAAGCATATTTTAATAACTGGTGATTTTAATATAAATTTACTCAGTTTTGAACACAGTAGCCAACCACAGGAATTCCTTGATGTAATATACTCTTCCGCTTGCATACCATTAATTAATAAACCCACTAGAGTTACAAATGCATCAGCAACCCTTATAGATAATATTTTTTCAAATATCCTACCGATTCCGAAATCTGCAATTGTACTGGCAGACATATCTGATCATTTTCCTATATTTACTTCTTTTCCATTTGCTAAAAACCACCCAAATCTTGAAAATATTTGTGTACGTGACTATTCACATGAAAATCTATTAAATTTAAATCAACAACTTAACTCCAGTGATTGGAGTTCAGTTTTTAATGCACTTGATGCCAATTCTGCATTTGATAATTTCATGAACATTTTTAATACACAATTTGATAAGCATATCCCTTTGAAACGTAGCAAGGTAAATTCACGTAAATTGACTCCAAAATTGCCCTGGATCACTGTCTCCTTGTGTAAATCTATTTGTCATAAAAACAAACTTTACCATAGATATATTTCTAATCCCATTGACATAAACCGTTCTAATTATGTACGCTATAAAAACATACTGACTAATGTTCTTCGTAACGCTAAGCGTAACTATTATGCTAAACAATTTAATAAACAAAAGGGAAATATGAAAAATACATGGAAAATTATTAATAGTGTACTGCAAAAGACCCAGCGCCCTACAATCACATCGATTAAAACTGAAAATACATCAATTAATAATCCACAACTTATAGCCAACCACTTTAATAATTATTTTGCTACTATCGGTAAGAACCTTAGTGACCAGATTCCATCCAACAATTATAATTTCTTTGACTACCTACTTAATCCCAACCCAAATTGTGTATTTTTCTCACCTGTTACAGAAGGAGAAATTATTAATATAGTGTTTAAATTACCAAATAAGAAAAGTGCAGGGATCGATCAAATTAATTGTCCAGTGATAAAGGCTGTGATCCATGCAATCGCCAAGCCTTTAATGTTTATTATAAATTTATCAATTTCCATGGGAGTAGTGCCAGAAAATATGAAGACGGCAAGGGTCACTCCTGTTTTTAAGAGTGGTAATCCTACTCTAGTCAGTAACTATAGACCAATTTCTATTCTTACTTCTTTCTCTAAAATTTTAGAACGTGTGATATATAAACGTACAGTGTTTTTCCTAGAAAAGAATAATATAATCTCAGATAATCAATATGGGTTTCGAGAAAAGCACTCAACATCACATGCTATAATCAAATTACTTGACACAATAACTAATAATCTAGATTCATCAACCACTACCATTGGTATATTCTTAGACTTCTCCAAGGCATTTGATACTGTTAACCATGACATACTCCTTTCCAAGCTGAATTATTATGGTATCAGAGGAATTGCCTTGGAGTGGTTTAGAAGCTACTTATCCAATCGTAAACAATTTGTTAAGATTAATGATTCCTCTTCTTCCTCCTGTAACATTTCTCATGGAGTACCACAAGGATCCATTCTAGGCCCCTTACTATTTAGCGTATATATAAATGATCTTGAAAAGTCTTCTGACTTGCTTTCCTTTATTCTTTTTGCCGACGACAGCAACTTATTTTATAGTCACAGTGATCCAGAGCAACTTGTTGATATAATAAATGTTGAACTTAATAAGGTCTCTACATGGATCAAAGCAAATAAATTGACTATCAATAAAAAGAAAACAAATTTTACTATATTTAGCAAAAGGAAATACCGACTAACCCCTGATATATTTATTGATAATGCTAAAATTAGCCAGACTGACACAGTCAAATTTTTGGGACTTTATATTGATAACAACCTTTCTTGGAAATCACATATTACTTATATTTGTTCAGTAGTATCAAAGAGCATTGGCATTATATGCAAATTAAGAGCATTTTTTCCATTTAGTATTTTAATGACTTTATATAATACATTAGTCTTACCTTACTTAACATGGTATCCTTACATGGGGTAACTGTGGTACTGGCCTGATAAATAGAATACTTAGACTTCAAAAAAAGGTTTTGCGAATAATTAACTTTAAAAATTTTCAGGAACACAGTGATCCTCTTTTTCATAAATGTAAAGTATTAAAAGTTAAAGATATTTATTTTTCCCAACTTGGAACTTTTATGCATCAACTTAATAACTCTAAACTACCTAAATCTATCTGCTCAATGTTTACAAAAAATGTTAATATTCATCACTATTTTACAAGACAACGTACTGATTTTCACCGTGTTTTCTCACGTACCAAACTTCGTGCAAATACTGTAAAACACCAGGGTCCCAAATTATGGAACTCACTGGATATATCTTTAAAAAATACCTGCAGCAAATCTTTTTTTAAATACAAATATAAGACTCACTTACTTGATAATTATATATAGGGGTTGCTGGTCATGTTCATGTAGTCTGTACATGTAGTAATTTTATAGGTTATTTATGTGGATGTACATTGATTCAATTCTTTTAACTTAATTCAATTTTGTATACGGGTTTACTGGTTAACTTTTGTTATACTTGTGGTAATTTTTGTGTCGTTTATGTCTGTAATGTGGTCCGATTGTTGTTTTTTAAATTAATTTCGGTGGGGTCACTACTCGACAAGCTTTGCTTTTTAGAGACCCCCATCCACATTATTGTAATCTGGTTATACTTTTATATGGTTTGCCTTTTGTTATGTGGTAAATAAAGTAAGATTGAATTGAAAGATAAGCTGGAATCACAATTACACAATTCTGCTAAATTTGTAGCACTATGCAATGAGAACATTAACATGCTTTTTGATCTATTCATAAATTTTCGGCAGATCCAATGAGGATTTCAGAGCAGGTACATTGTACACATACTTGTATAAAACATCCCCAAAAGAATTGTTTTTACGATTAAATCCGGTCTGCTTTAAGCCTTTGTTTTAAGCTCTGTTTATACTTGGCACTAAAGCGAACGCGAATTTGTGACGTCACAGGGAGTTTGCGCGCTGCAAATTCACAAAAGTTGAACACATTTCAACTCTGGCGAATTTTCGCAGCGAATGGTTTGTGATGTCCAATTTGTAACACATCCGCTTTCGCGTGAAATATGAACCGGTCTTGACATGGTATACAATCTGGAAAGTATTCTGTGTACATGCATACAGAAAAAGGTAAGGTAGGCATATACCATTTTCATTTGTACGTCACAAAGTGGGTTAAGCTTGGGTGTATTACAGTAAGTGTGCAAGGATTTTGGAGATTTCCTGCCAAGTTAGACATGCGATAGCATTTTCATGCAATTCGCACTGCATGAAGGTTGTTGCTTTAATACTCTTCATGATAGCTAACATAGTGTTTTACAAAACAGACTACTCCTATAAACAGCAATGAATAATAACGATGTCACCATTTCAAAGGTTGTGAATGCCACTTTACAAAAACAGCTTTGACAAAAGCAGCTTTATACAGCAGATATTTGCTAAGCAATCTACTGGTTATTTTACTACAAAACATTGCTAATGTTTTGTAAGAAATAGGACAGTGAAGAATGATTATAGCTGTTCCTTTCAAATTGAGCAGGAACTAATCACATACACTATACAGCATATCTTCAGCACTTCTAGAGAAATTTGATAAGCCAAAAATATATGTTCATTAATATTTATATTATACACTGTTTGCCCACCAATTACGACTGTTAACAAACAAAACTGTCTGCACACTATGCAATACTTCTGTTTGCATACCTCTACTTCAGTAAATATTTGATATACATTCATGACATGCAATTTACAGCTGTGCATGCATGCAATATGACAGTTTGATTAAGGTTTGGTCTATGGACTCTCTGCACAAGCACCTAGTTACATGTAGTGGTTACCAAGGACCGCAAGAGTTGGGGGCTGCCCACGTCAGGCTTTTAAGCAGACCCACGTGAAAAAAATAGCTGAAAAGAATAGGAGAAATGTAGAATCAAAATGTTCAAAGTGATACTCACCCATGTCCACAGCACCATCAGCCTCAATTTGCTTGTGCTCTATATCTGATCTAAGCTCTTGGAAGTACAGTTGCAGTACTTCAATGCCCAAAGCCTTTCATTGTGTTATTGCCCTGCGTAAACACCGTTAGTATGACAAATATTCAATGAGATTTAATTTTTCAAAGTTGTGGGACAAAAAGTTTGAAAAAGTAGGATTTTCAAGTAAAAAGTAGGAAAGGTAGAAATATGTGACAGTCTGCGATAGGCGTGCAATGTTTAGTGCCATGTTTTTTACGGCCGTTGATAGTTCGACTAGAGTCACTAATTACATCACATACCGACCACTAGTTAACTATCGGTCCTTGGTCAAACTGGATCAGAGTTCTGAAAAGTGGTTGGATCTACCATCTATCATTTGTGCACAGAGTCCATAGTGTGTCACCAGCAGCAATGAACAAAGTAAGCAATGACCAGCTCTAGTCAGCAATGACCGGCTCTAGTCAGCAATGACCGGCTCTAGTCAGCAATGACCGGCTCTAGTCAGCAATGACCAGCTCTAGACAGCAATGAACAAAGTCAGCAATGACCAGCTCTAGTCAGCAATAACCAGCTCTAGTCAGCAATGACCAGCTCTAGTCAGCAATGACCAGCTCTAGTCAGCAATGACCAGCTCTAGTCAGCAATGACCAGCTCTAGTCAGCAATGACCAGCTCTAGTCAGCAATGACCAGCTCTAGTCAGCAATGACCAGCTCTAGTCAGCAATGACCAGCTCTAGTCAGCAATGACCAGCTCTAGTCAGCAATGACCAGCTCTAGTCAGCAATGACCAGCTCTAGTCAGCAATGACCAGCTCTAGTCAGCAATGACCAGCTCTAGTCAGCAATGACCAGCTCTAGTCAGCAATGCACAGATCTAGTCAGCAATGAACAGATCTAGTCAGCAATGCACAGATCTAGTCAGCAATAAACACAGTCAGCCATGCACACTCACCTTTAGTTATCATGCTTTCCACTGCAGCTGTAAGTGTAAAATAAGCAATGGTTGGGAGAAAAACCATGGGTTAATATGGCAAAAAAGCTACTCTACCATTGGGTGTCTGTCACCATGTATGGAAGACTGCCAAAGTGAAAGCATGCATGTGTTTAACGAGCAGTTACCTGGATTGAATTTTTGTTTTGAAAATTTGATTATCCCAACAATTTGAATAACAAGACCTTATGGAGAAAAAAATTCTTCTAGAAAATAAATTTAATTTCTTATTTTGGTGACAACAATTATCACTTTATGGTTATGTGAACTGTGAAAACAACACTTGAAATCATTTACTTGTTACTTCCAAATCTTAAACAAAAATTGTGTTGGTCATGAAACCACAGCAAACCGTGTCAGAGGACTAACAACTTGTATTAAACACAGAGAACACAAATCCATTTTAGTCTTAGAATGGATTAATTCAGGGTTTCTTTGTCAGTGTCGCTTAGTTGGGTACAGAATTTGTCAACAAGACGTATATAAGAAAGAATTTTGAAAATGTTGCTTACATATATGTGTGAAAAATTAGGTGACATAAACCCCTAACCAAGTGTGCGAAAACAAACAAACCCAAAATATGAACCCTCTAATGAAGAAATTTGGGGGTTGTGTACATGTACCGGTACATGTATTTGTCATTTTTAAAACAACCTCTTAGCCAGTTCGCGTCAGGATTATTTTAACATCGCCGAGCCGAGGGGCGGGACTATTTTTAACGAAACTCGATCCGAAGCGGGTTCAGGCTGATAGTGCCGGGAAGCACACCCACGCATTTCCGGCCTTGCTCGCTGCTGACATACATTTCCGAACTTGAACTTGGCATGTTTATGCATCATCTGTTTTGAATTTGGGGAAATGTTTGCGTTTATATACGTCATCTGGTGCGAACTGGTTAATATGTAAACAAGTCGTTTTTGACATTTACAGGTATCGCAGTTGGGAGGCATACAACCATTTAAACAATTTCCAAAAACACAACCACTAAAATGCATCATTGAGAACCAACACCAGAAAGTGATTAGGATTATGAAATGATTAGTACTGCCAGAATTCTATCAAATATTTAATGAGCAACAGGACATTAAAGTTAAAAACAAAAGTAAAAATTATGTAAGTGGATAAAGCCGATATAATTGCTGAATACTCTTTCATAATGTAGCAAATGTTTGGTATACATTTGTGCTACCCCAAAACAATATTGTATTGAATACAATTTGAAATTACATGGTTTTTTTTGGAAGATTTTTGTTTGTTCCATTAGGATTAGGAATTTATCACCATCAACCGGTTGTGATGGAGATAGAACACATATGCTCTTTAAACCCTCAGTTATTGCAATAATTACGAAGCATTAGTTGCAAAGACAAGTTTATTCAATTAGGAACTTGTCTTAAAACAAACTTTAAATTAAAACTATTTTTGATAATTTAACAAAGAAATTGACTGGAGCGGAGCTTGAACCAGAGACCTGCAGGTTACCATTTCGGTGCTTTACCAACTCAGCCCTGTGTTGGCGGTTCCCCAAATTATTAGTCAATAACTGGGCTAGATAGCTCAGATGCTAGAGCACCTGGATGGCAATTCGAAGGTCGCTTGTTCAAGCTCCGCTTCAGTCAATTTCTTTGTTCAATTTTCAAAACTGCACCTAGGTAGTTTCCCTTGTGGTTCATTTGCAATGTTTAAAAGAAAGCTACTGACGACTAAAAGTTGATTCTCTACAGTAGTGAGTTAAGGCCAATTTACATGTGACTTTGACACGCGAAAATGAAGTGCATATACATGTAAGTTAGAGTGCGTACATTACACAACAGAGTCAATATTTTGTAAAACAAATTTGAAGTGATTTTTTTGCGTAACACAAATGTTTTATACGTATTTCACATATTGTACCCTACGCCTGAAGACTCATTATTTGTAAAAGATCTCGCGACGTATCGCGCATTTGTTCACAAACCGGTATGAGCATCTTCAAGATTTCTGCGCACAACAGAGTCGTTGCAACAATATCGCCAATGTGTAAATTGGCCTTGACTTTCGAGACTTTCCGACACTTTCCCTGTGAAGGACATTTTGACCCTCGACCCACCTTTGACCTGCTTTTGACCCCGGATCAGCTTGCCCATTGGTTCCGAGTTGCGTCGTTTCTGTCTTCGTTTGGACTTCCTCTCTTTCCTTTCCCGTGTCAGGTCAAGGTCTAGTGGGGCCTCTTTGTCGGATTCTGTCTTGGCTGACATGGCTAGAAACAAGAAAAGAACACAAAAACACGTAAATATTTGGTTTGATGTCTTTCTAGAAAAGCAAATTCCATCCAATTATTGGAAAGAGGGATAATTCATTTTTGTCAAAGTGCCATAGGCTCGTGGTCTGGAGCAATAAAGTTGTGGTCTGCTGGTAATTCTGCAGGTTGTGGGTTCGAACCCAGCCTGAGCTGTGGCACGTCTATGCTTAATATGGGTAGAGGTGTTGCAGTGGACTAGTTACCCATTCCAACTCTATTAATATGAAGAGATCATATGGTCTTGTTTCATTGCGAGAGGATGGTTCTTTCACACTTTCCTCTGTAGACCACACCTCGAGTGGCCTTTGGCCTTGTTATGGGCGATTTGCATAACAAAGTAAAACAAAACAAAAACAGAAGAGTGCAAATAGTTCAAAAACAGTAAACTCTTGTTAACTAGTTAGCGCTGGGATTATTTTAACATCACCGAGCCGACGCGCGGGATTATTTTTAACGAAACTCGATCTGATGCAGGTTTAGGCCAATAGTACCAGAAAGCACACCCACGCATTTCCGGCCTTGCTCGCTGCTGACAGACATTAATTCCGGCCTTGCTTGTGGCGTGTGTATGCATCATTCGTTTTGAAACTGTGGAAAACTTTGCATTTATATACATCATCCGGCGCGAACTGGTTAAGCGAATCTCAAGGGAATGGGTACAAAATGCAACATATTTAGAGTTCGATCTAAACGAGTCTCCCAATTTTTTCAACATTCATATCATCTCTGCATAATGGCCAAACCTTCCACAATGCGCGCAAAATCCTGAATTTAACTTGGCAGATTTTGAAAGATACGAGAGGATCCTTAGGGTGAACGATTCAAGACCCGACAGTCTGTGACGTGTAAGGTCAACATTGGGTTTTGCCCTTCATCGGCATATTTTATCAACAATGTGTACTGAGCGTTGTCCCAATCGGGTGGGACTTGAACCTATGACCACCTGCTTTCCAGTGCAGACATCTAACCAATCAAGCACCGATCTTGCCAGCATCTGCTGGCTTGTTTGATTCAGTCGTGGGTTCGAGTCCCATCCGAGTGATAGTTTTTCTCATTATCTCTTAGGACAACACTGAGTGTACATTGCTTATAAAAATCCATCGGTGGTGGGCAACACCCACTATTGAATTGACATCACCCTGACACAAATTCCATAGCTTACTGCTTTTCAGGATTAGCTCGTAGACCTTGGTTGGGATTGTACTGCCATAATTCTCCAAGATGAGTCTCTTGATTTCGTGGCTCCAAAGCTTCTTCTGGTCCACATTGCGAGCCTGGAAAAAAAACAATTCATAAATAGTTACTACCTGAAACAGTTTAGCCATTTCTACTAGTCGAGAGCCTGACTCATTGGTATGTTTCAGCCAGTAAATATGTGACCTGCTACATTGAAACCCAGACGAAGTTGACAATCTTTTTTTTTTTTTTTTTTGCTTTTTTCAAATTCTCTAGGTTCTCAGTTTTACAAGTGTACCCTATAATATGTTACCATATCTCCACTGGGGAAAAATGTTAGTGATAAAACCATGACAACCTAATTATGAAATAAACAGCATAGAAATTCAGATAGGCGTATTATTTCTATACACAATTGTTTCACAAAATCGACAAAAAACACATTTTTGGGTGACCGATTACATGTGTATGCTCAAATTTGGGGGGATTGTGTAGATTAATAGTTTGTGATTTAGAAGAAAAAACACACTTTAAAATGGTAAAATTCTAGCCAAAATGAGTACATTGTAATATAAACACACATCGGGCGACTTTGTCCAGGTTTCGTTTGAACAGGTCACATACATGTATGGTCCAGCCAGTTTTAAACACTGGACTCCAATGAAATCTTGTTCATGGCCCTTTCATTGGTTGAAATCTTGTTCATGGCCCTTTCATTGGTTGAAATCTCACACGGTGTGTGCAATAATACCAATGACTGTATATAATATTAGTAGTCCTAAACTGCTCTGCAACACAAATCACTCCTTATCGAGCAGCAGGTGGAACACCCCTGTCAATCTCCATATACTGGTACATGTAAGTGCACGTGCATGAGGCACATAACAATAAAATACTTGTAGTGGTATTTCTAAAAACATGAGAGAATAATGTTCAACAAAGTCGTTGAAAAATATTTTTTTTGACTAGTTTTGACTTTTGACCGAAAGTTGTATTTTGAATGGAAATAAAAATGTGGTTGGCAGGTAATAAACAAGTATGTTTAAAAACGGTTCATGGGCCTGAACAGCGTTAATGCCTGAGCCCTCGGGTCGGGCATTAAATGTACGGTACTTGTTTAAAACTGGCCAACCACATATGTATTCCCTTAATATTAAATATGGGTCGCAAATGTGGGACAAGCCTTTTTTTCTGTTGTACAACTGTACAACTGACATCTATGATTTTATAAATCGAATGCACTCCTTAACCCAAATAGGTTAGGGTCTTAATGCAGTTGTCCTCCTCAGCCCATTTCACACTGGAGCCCGTCAACCCAGGTTGAACTCAACCCTGGGTGAACCCGCTGCCATCCCAGGTTTGATTTTGTTAACCCTGTGTTCAACCCCTGTGCCGTTTCACATTTGATTTGTACAGAATGAGTTTGTGTTGCTCAGTAATATAGTGTTCTGAACCCAGAGCAAAGGTTTCAACCCGGTCTGGAGAAGGGTAGAGTTAAACCCGGGTTAAAATCAATCTCGGGGTCAACACTGGACAGATCTGGGGGGTTGATGCAGGGTTAAAAACTGTTCAACACTTGCACCAACCTTCCGTCAACCCCGAAATTGATTTCATCCTGTGTTGAACTCGATCGTACTCCAGACCAGGGTTGAGATTTTTCAACCTGGGTTGAAAACTCTCGCCCAGAAGTTTAAAATGGTAGTAACTGAGCAAAATAAGCTCAGTTTGCAAAAAGCAAGTGTGAAACGACACAGAGTTGAACACAGGGTTGAACATAATATTTAATCCTGGGTGCCACTGGGTTTGCACTGGACTTATCGTCTAGGGAAGTTTTCCTGGGCAGCAGTTGGCCGGTAAAAGTAACCACTGGACTCGGGGAAAAGTAACCGAGAGGAAAATGTCCTAGGCTGTCCGCACTTGAAATGGGAAAAGTACCCATCGTCTCGGTAAGTTTTATCAAAAAAAGTCCAGTGCGAACAGGGCTTTATACTGAACACCAGTAGACCTTACCAGGATTGTGTACTGAATGCTGGGATTGTCAAAGGGGATGACGTTAAAGCCAAGCGGCTCCTTCTGTATGCTCTCAATCAACATCAGATTGGAACACTGTAGGATAAAGGAAATAGAAAGTACAACCAGTATTAATAAACGCTGGAATTCAAAACCAAAACCAAAACTTGGACGAGGAAGGATGAACCTGGAAATCCTAACTTGGAAACTGCAATATTATATTATCACTCTTCCACACTTGCTGGAGTTGGTCAGCTTCCAAGTTTTAGAAGTATACAATATCAAGCTACATGTATGTATATCATGTTAATATGTTGTATGACAAACGAAACTACATAACTTAGGTGGCTCCGTTTTGGCATTGAGAGAGGAAGGGGTTAATTAAATTAATTAAATGTTAATGTACACAAAAAGTTAACTTGCTAAGAGGTTTACACAAGGTACAAAGCATTTCCATCCCTCTTCCTTAACGCAGCACAGTGTATCGGGTGGAAAAGTCTCCTACACTTTAATGCATTCAGCAGTCAATACCAGTGCATAAATGGCCAAGTCAAGACGAGCAACATGTAGTCCACATTAACGATGTGAATCTACGTTTAATTTTGTAACCGTTTAGCAAACTTTTCCCGTAACGTTTAAACGTTTAAACGTTTATTGAAAACTTTAAAAGGCTGCCGCCTGTCCCGGTCTATTTGCGTAACTGCGGTCGCGTTTGTTTGTATACATTGTGTACACTTACCACCATTCTTTTCTATGTTCTTTGAAGGCTAAACATTTCAAGAAGCATCACCTGCAAGTGCTGTCAAATCAAGTGTCACTTCAAGGAATGTCCAGACTAGCCTTAGGAAGATCGTTTATTTATTTATTTTTTAGCTACAATTTAAAAAAAATATAAACTGCCTTCAAATTAAAAAAAACCTTACCCTCACAAATTTCACGATAGCTGCAGCATTCCAGCGAGTACTGCCGGTATACCGGTATTTTCCTACAGCCAGGCCATGAGAACAAAAACCCAATCATTCATAACCTTTCCCCATTAGACTTTTGGCTACGCGCCTTGCACCACGGGCAGGGGAGCCTCGCTACTTAGCAACAGTATTTCCAAGCAACAGGGTTTGGGTGTCACAGTACCAATGCACCTAGACATTTCAATTGAGCAGAGAAGGAACCGCAACCAATGGCATTTTATTTACTGGGATTAAACGCATTGGCGGATGTCCTCAAAGTTCGGTGACCTACATTGTGCACCTTGTGCCGCGCCCCTGAAGTTCGGTGACATAGTTGGTTTGTATCAAACCGTGGAGCTATAGCTCCATGATCAAACAAGAGATATAATGTATCAATTTGGACAATGGGGCTGTCAATCATTCTCTGGAGCCTGGAGAAATATTCTTTTCGGGGCCGAGATTTGTTTAAGACTGGGAAAACTTTAAACCTTATCTGAAAAATAATACGATTTATTTTCCGTTTTTTTGTATTTAACAAAACGATCTATTTCGTGGAAATTGAGAGAGCTTGTTACATGTTTTAATTTATAATGGTTCCGTGGTATAATTTTACATAATAAACGCTTTATAGTGCAAGAGGAATAAAGTAAACTGACGAGAGACTTATTCGGGAGTATTTTCCGAATATATTCCAATAGGGGCAAGAAATTCAGACAATGATTGACAGCTGACCTACAAAATGTACTCATTGTAGCAAGGGGGCCAACATGTGGCGGACCATTACTTTGGAATTTTAATAGGCTGGGAAATTTCACTTTGTGGCATACAATTACACCCAATGAAAAGAAGAGATTGTTAGAAGGAAGAACAAGTTTGGACGTTTCTTTTTTATGGGATGGTTTATTTTTGATGTTAATAGCAGTTAATAACGAAACCATGCTATATATTTAACACTTACATTGCCTTTGAGTGCAGTTCAGGGCCGCGGCCGGCCGTGGTAGCTTAAAAGGTGAAAAAAAAACAGGCGGACCAATGAAAATGCTGGCGGGCTAGTAACAAGTCAACACAACTGGCCCGGCCAGCTAGTGAAAACAAAAGTTAAGGGGAAACCCTGTCTAGGTATTGTTGTCCCCTGATTGTTCCACACATAAAGTGGTTATGTTGATGTTATTTCCATGAATTAAGCCCAACGGGGTATTTATTATTTGGACTTCCCTTCCCTTCATCGAGTTTTTGCGTAGAACAGTAGAACACATTTCTCAAGCAAAATGTCGTCTCATGACATATGAAATTTGTTTTGCATTTGCATTCTCGTGAAGTATGTATGTATGAATCCGCCTTTAAATCATCAGCGAATTTGAACTAATTACTTGTAAAGGTACGTACGTGCACAATTTATTTGGTGGTGCATTCATTATGTACACGTAAATTCACTGAGAAGTTGTTTTTATTCAACTCGTACGTACGTTGATTGTCTCGGCATTTCTAGTATTATATACCCAAATGCCGCGAAATACTTGTGGTTTGGCAGGCCGGTATTTCGCGGACTGTCGGCCCCGTGATGAACCATTCATATTTAAATTAGCCTTCTGGGCGCAGAGAGTAGCCCGGCGCCTCCGCGGAAAGACGGGAATATTCATGTTCTTTGATATGTAAATGACCGTTCCAGACGGGGTTATACCGGGTTGTCAAGGGGTCTTTTGTTAACTTTGGTCCTGGGTATCCCCCAGACTTCCCGGGGCGCCGCACAGTCGGTCTTTTATGAGACCGCGCCTAAGGCTTTCATTTTTCCAAAAATAGTTTTTATTCAATTGGTTAAAATTTGCTATTTAAGCACAACACAATTCAATATAATATTTTTTTATTTTGCAAGGTTTTTTTTCCTTACATTTTATAAGGGTTTAACCCTCTGTGTTGAGTTTAACCAGTTCGCGCCGGGATTATTTTAACATCGCCGAGCCGACGGGCGGGATTATTTTTAACGAAACTCGATCCGAAGCGTGTTCAGGCCGATAGTGCTGGGTAGCACACCCACGCATTTCCGGCCTTGCGCGCTGCTGACATACATTTCCGAACTTGAACTTGGCGTGTTTATTCGTCATCCGTTTTGAATTTGGGGAAATTTTTGCGTTTATATACGTCATCCGGCGCGAACTGGTTAAAGGCAGAATACACCGTTTGCAGATATCAACAAAATGTACTACCAAAATATAAGGAAATATCTTCATACTTATTTGAAAGTAAATAATGATTGTACGCATCCGGCAAAAGGATTGTGCTAGATATCCCGTAATTTAATTTTTTTAAATCACGATTGCCGGACGGCGATCTCGGAAAAAAACAAGGACAACATAAGTTCCACTGCCTGACGGCGGTTGAAAACGAACGCTGTTTTTCTTGATTTTCTCAGCATCCATGATTGTAAACCTTCAGGCAGACCACAACAAAATACAATCCCCCAAATCCACTCATTCATGATAATTCAAGCAAATGCCACTGGTGTATCGTACCTTTAGGGCAATGAGTTAAATGCACCTTATTATCCGATATCACTCAGCATGTTATTAAAATGAACAAAACTGTAAATGAACCCAAATTCAGAATTAAGGCCAAATACAAAATTGTGGCCTTATTAAGGGAAATGGGTCACATGTCGTTTTCTAGTGGTGCTGAAAATCACTGGATTTGTTTAAAATTCTGCTTTAGAATTTTTTAATGACAATCGCTAAAGCAAAATATGAATTATTGGTACAGTATTAATGATACTAAGGTGAGATTTAATAATCACAGTTATCTTCATACAATTCTTGTACTAACTCTTGCTGTGCCTAGGTTGTACATTTACGATCTACTTTATGTACTCCAAAGGTGCCACTACGATCCATCGCTAAACGTAATTACAAAAAATGTTGTATTCAACCATTTTGTACGTTTTTTTGTTCTTGGCACTGAAAGAGTTAATTCATTAACAAATGTTATTGCGATTATGCTGCGTTCTTCCAATCGCGTTGTGTTTATCGTGTTCACGAGTCGTATAATGGCTTTCTAATCGCCTGGTAACTTGTGCTCACCAGTGGTGAACTTAACTCCAACTCACCAGTGGTGAACTTAACTCCAGGTGGGATTTTTTTCTACATGTTCACGACTTCATAACGAATGAAATACTGTTGGTTCACGTACGAGTTCTTGCTCGATAAAGAATGTTCTTACCGCACGACTAACTCGACTGTGCGCGTGTGTCTTGGTGATGAGCAGCGTTTGGAATGCAACCTACTCGTGAACATGGAGAAATTCACGGTGAACACGATAAACACGACGCGATATTGGAACGCAGCATTAGGCAACCACAGTGGGCAACAGACCGGATAAAATTATTGCGCCCTCTGTGGCTGCTGGATGACTATCTTGGGTCGAACAGCTCCATCTGTGGTAATGCGTGGAGAAGCGATATCAGGTCACATGACTGGCTGGCTTGATGTTCCCAACACCCAGGTGTAAGAGAAGACAAAAGTGCAAAAAAAATAAAACTGTTTGAGGGGTACATCACTACATGCAAGGATGACACTGACCCCAATTACATATTTTGATGGCAAGTCCGGTTAAATGTAAAATTGACACATCTACACAATAAAATTTCAAGTGAAGGAAAATTGTGTGGCTATTATTAAATCAACAGGAGTTGTGGATACCTCACTTTTCTAAGTAAATGGCCACTTTTGAGTCCTTAACCTCAACATTTATTGCACCAATTAGGCATGGAGTGCATTGGAGATAATTTTGACATTTGCAATAAATATTGCAGAGAAAGAGGTCTTAGAACATTTGTTATGGCTGACCTTCAGGCTGTCTCCTCCTGGCTATGACTTGGAATACCACACATGTCTATGGAAAGTGGATTAAGCCGCTTCCATAAACGCATATGTGATACTGCCAGCTACAGCTCAATTATAAAAGCCTGCAGTTCGGTATTCCAACTGCGCATGTGCACAAGAAGATTTGACAATTTTTTTATTCGAGAAAAACATTTCATCGTATGCAAGCAAAAGCATAACACTAGCGAGAGATTTTCACTGTCGAAAAGGTTTTTGACAAATGTTACTTCAGTACCGTAGTGTTTTCAGGTGTCTTTTGTGTCCAAACCTTTGTTTGAACAAAAGTTGTCGTCTTTTCGATTGGATTTATCTTCCGTGTTTGTCCTAAGAGAAAATCATTGAATCTTTTTGTGCACATACGCAGTTGCATTAGTGAACTGGCTTATTTGGCGCAGTGTAGGCTTTTGAGATGGGACTCACTGTCACTCACCATTCGATTCGATTGGTGTCATGAAGGTGCCTGGTGTCTCCAGGATTCTAGACCACAGCTGCCATTCCATGAGCTGCCACTCCTCCCTCGTCCCCCAGAGTTTTGATGCGGGCAGAATATTGGCTCCTGTTACTATTTGAACAGGCAAAGAGCTTCTGTCAAAATTATTAAGGCAAAGCAGGTACAATCAAAGTAATAGTACACGTCAAACCTGATATCTTGTGTGACTTGCGTTTTGACGCTATGCTTTGTCCATTATGGAGAAGACCATCCACACAGACTACATCAATAACCTCTGAGCAACACTGTGTGTTTCCGACAGAGAGGGGGGAAAACATAAGAAAAAAAATTACGACAGGCACGTGGTTGGAATAGAGGTACAGCCAGGAGCCTATATTAGCAGATGTAAAGGTCCCACTGTACCTGGCAGGGTGTAAGGTTTTAGGCCTAATTAACAAAACATTACATGTAGGTGCACCTTTGTGGAGACTAACCAAAAAGAACGGTCATATTCTTGAGATGCGTGAAATCTACACTGGATTGGTCAGGTTTCTGGAGCAAGTAACAAAAGAGAAGATTCTGGCAGATTTTGCATTTGGTCATGTTGGGTATTTTGAGCGTAGGAGTATCTTTCAAGCCCTGACCCCAAGCCCCGACTTCCCTCTCTCTCTGTTCTTCAACACACTCTCATCACTCTTCTTCAACTCTTTAAATGTGTTATGGCAGACTACCTTCCAGGTGGAAAATCCTACAATGTCAAAGATGACATAGACTTTAAACAAGCTTCAGCATCAGCTCCCAAACATAAGCTTCCTGAAAGAGTATACCTTGATTATTTAATACATAAACGCCCAAATTCTACAGCAATAGCAAATGAAGCACAGGTCATGTATGTTTTTAATAAAACTGCTGCATTTGTAGACTCAAAAGGTGATTCAGAGTTGGAAGATTTGGTAAAAACGGTTAGAAACGAGGCAAGGAAAACACAAGTTACAGCTAAAAAACGAAGTCAAGAAATAATGAGATACTGAGAAAAAAAAAGCAAGAAGAAAAATCAAAGGCTATGGTGGAAAGTAGGCTTAGGATGCTGGCAAAAAAAGAACAGCCGACTAATAAAATTGCAGAAACTGGGCTCTGGCAGTCAGAAGAGCAGATGGCAGAGTAACATGTCCAATTTGTATTTTTGTTTCAATTTGTATTTTGTGCATAATTAGAATGCCAGGATATGAACGATATTCAAGAGGAAAACGTCCGCCTTCTTGAGGAGGTTATTTCTCTGGAGGAGAAAGTGAAATCGTTGGAAGCAGCAAGTGCCCATAAGCTACAAAGTGTAGCGTTGTACATGTACCTCTTAATGTATTACTCCAGGCTTTAGTTTTAGGTCATGTTGTTCGTTTTTATAGCCTTTTTGTTTGGGGATGGGGTGGGGGATTCCACGCAGTCGGCATGACGTCACCGGGCCTTGTTTTATGTCTTTGATTGGTCAGTGGTGGTTATCACCCCCTCTGGACTCAAAGGGGAATAAATAGCAATGAATAGTGTTGTGGTCAATGTGAAACAAAATCTAAATAATTAAATATTGTCCAACACTACACCAAAATATTTCAAAATGTCATTGTTTTATAACAAAATCTCCCACGTTATTCGGAAGAAAAAATAGTATTCTTTTTGTATTGCTGTAAAAAAAATGAAGAAATCACGTAATTCCCTGTACAAATTGAAAAGAGGGCTTCCTCTTTGCCCGGCGCGGCAAGTGCACTAGGTGGAACATCCTCTGACCATGACAATTCGCCAGTGAAAAGGTGAATTGCTATAAATGTTGTCGTCATTTCTCCATTGTTTCTTGCATAGTTGCCGTCAAGTGAAATGAAGGAAGTCCTTGTTTCCCTTGAGTTAGAAGAGTTGATAGATAGCTTCTGAGCAAACCAGGTATAATGCCAATTGACAAAACAAATAGGTGTTAATATCCATTGCAGATTTTCAATAATGTATAAGCTTAATAAGCACAAGACTACTTTCTCAGTGACATAATTTCAAGCTCTAATACAAAAGAGTAAAAAGCTCTTTTTTTCTAAGGAGTACTGGTACACGAGACTCCAGTTTTTGTTTATTTTCGTTTAGTTATAAGTTTATTTAAACAATAACAACCTTTAAGTTGTAGAGTCTATTTTTACCTTGTTGTTTTTATGTTTTATTACCCCCCCCCCCCCCCCCCCCCCCCCCCCCCCGCATTGGCAAGTCATGCAGAATCAAGATTTTCTCGAGTTCGAAACCTGCTTTGTCTTTCACTGGCTGCATCTGACGAGAACATTGAAATTTGATAATTTGCCCAATTATTAGACAAATTAAGAATGCTTCGGCCGGCCTTTTCCTTCTTTTAATTTTTTTTTTTTTTTTTTTTATAATTTCATATATTACTCTAAATTTTACAACATCCACATAAACTGCTCACCGAAGTAGATTCTCCTAGTTTACAAACTTATTTAGTCTTTTTCACTATTATCTAATTTACTATTCAGAATGACCGTTCTTCAAGAAATAGTTAAAGGACTTTACGGCATCGATGACAACTACAACTTGCCCATCAAGGAGTACCGGTACCTCCATTATTTCGCAAAAGTGTTGCGGTATTAGTCGCAAATGAAAACAAATTGTTTCACTGTTAAAACAGTAGCATGGGAAAAACGTCAATCTGAGAAATGTCATGCAGTAACACTTCTCAGATTCAATTTTGTTGGGATAAAAAGTGATATCTTTTTTTCCATAACAGCAGTACTTCAAAGTGAAAAGTTTTAAAAAATGCATTATACTATCCAAAGCTGCTGTAAGTTTTTATTGCCATTAATTTTTAAAGTAATTACCAAGCGTAATACGATCCCTATAAAACTAGTTTCCGAAAAACAGCTATCGATGGTATCGTCCTGTGGGCTGCTGCAAGGATACACACACACACACCATACACTCTACATGTTTTCATCAGAAACGAAATCTGACACTCTCTGTCCATTGTGCATGATGGATTTCGATGAGGCAGTACTTGATGCTCTGCATGCTGCATACGACTATCTCTCTGAAAAACGAACAAGTTGATGCCTTGAAAGCGTTGGCTGAGAAAAAACACGTTTTTGCAGTCCTGCCCACTGGGTTTGGGGAGAGTCTTATCTACGGTTTCTTCCCCGTCATAGTGGACAAGGTATAAGCTGTCACAAGTACAAAACCAGATTTCCCGTCTATTGTTCTCTACAACCAGATCATGCATGTACCAGTGTTAAGCATCCCAATGTGTAAACATGAATTTAATTGTTATAGGCCTATATTTTATGACGGTATATGCTTTGAACCCCCTCCCCCCCCCCCCCCCCCCCCTCCCCATCCCCAATATAGTGATATTGGTACTATACTAACCAGCCTCACCGAAGCGCCAGTGGCTACATGCACTTCAGAGATGCAGAAGAAGATCTGTGGGTTACTGGGGATAAACCTGCAGGATTTCACCTACACGACAGTCGTGCCAAACAGGTTAGTGTCATTAGTGTTTTCAGGTCTATTGATTGTGATTTGTAAGAGACTGTGTTTAATCCGATCTGATACTCAAATCAACTTGTTTCAATGTTTGCAGGGAAAACATATACACAGATTGGAGGATCGAAGGTAAAGCTACCCCCATGTGTCTAGATTGGTACATCGACAAGCTCGGAAAGGAGAAGATTCATACCCCAAAATGAATTGTGTATTGCAGGTACATTACTCGGACACTCTCGATAGAAGTGACATTTAATTGATTGTACACGAACCATCGGTACCGATGGTTCGTGTACAAACCAGAATGGGCCAATAACGACACAGCGCCCATAGCTTGTGCGCTGACATATGAGCCAATAAGAGAGCACACAATCACCCACGATCCCTGACCATTGCAGCGCTTAACCTCGAGAATTACGCAACTTTATCTAAACAGCAGATGGCGTATCCCACTGCAGAGTTTGCGAGCGCTGTGAGCGCACTGTTTAGTAATTCACCAACATGCACTGACCTTCTATCTAGCTTCTACATGTATTTAGGCTGTGGGTTGGCGTGCATGTCCTTGTAATTTGACTCTCTGAATACCCACAGCGTTAACTTGCACTGTAAAGCGCAGTACCTATGGGTTATAGTTTATGTACAAAATATGAATTGAACGGCAAACTAAACAAATGATGTTCTAAACGTTATGCTGTCCTTTCCTTTCTGGCAAGAGAATGTCGGGGCTTACCACATCAATAATACAACTTTTGTTATGAATTTATATGATGCCAGAGTCAGACATGAAGACGAAATGAGTGACGAAGATAATGAGGTTGACCATGACATATACTAGGTCATAATGTGCAAAATGAAGACAATGATGAGGTAGAAATAAACGAAGCTAAAGCTATAGTCACTTTGAGCAAATTGGGCAAAATTACGCCGGGAGGCGTACGTACTCTATCGTCCGGCGTGACATTAAGACTGAGAGCTAGAGAGCGATAATTAGCCAGCTCTCGAGAACATGGGCGGACAAAAGCTCAAAATGGGTCTAAAATCGCTAATATTGCAACAACAGTGCACAGCGGAGATAAAGGAAGATTTTTGTTTGGCTTTGGCAATGGGCATCACATAAAACACACACAGAATAGGGGCCGTAAACCCACGATGGAACGGCAAACTTTGCACTGATGATGTCATAAATATTTTTAAAAAACATTTCAGTAAAATCGAATGGAAGTCAAATTAGCTTATACAAAGAACTGTTAAATGTTCACGTTTCTGTATGTCAGCTGAAAAAAATTCTGCAGATGACAGACACTGATGAAGTTTACTCCGAGTGCCAACAGTGAAGTCATAACATTCTGCAAATTTGCGCTCGCACCCCTCTTTTGCTTTATCGCACTCCTTTTTCGCCGAGTGCCAACAGTGAAGTCAAAATATACTGCAAATTTGCGCTCGCACCCCTCTTTTGCTTTATCGCACCCCTTTTTCACCGAGTGCCAAGAGTGAAGTCAAAACATAATGCAAATTTGCGCCCACACCCCTCTTTTGCTTTCTCGCACCCCTTTTTCTCCGAGTGCCAAGAGTGAAGTCATCATAACATACTGCACATTTGCGCCCGCACCCCTCTTTTGCATTCTCGCACCCCTTTTTGCTCTTGCCAACAGTGAAGTCATAACATACTGCACATTTGCGCTCGCACCCCTCTTTTGCTTTCTCGCACCCCTTTTTCTCCGAGTGCCAACGGTTAAGTCAAAACTATTTGCGCTCGCACCCCTCTTTTGCTTTCTCGCACCCCCTTTTTATCCGAGTGCCAACAGTGAAGTCAAAACATACTGCACATTTGCGCTCGTACCCCTCTTTTGTTTTCTCGCACCCCTTTTTCTCCGAGTGCCAACATTGAAGTAATAACTATTTGCGCCCGCACCCCTCTTTTGCTTTCTCGCGACCATTAATTGTTATCCGAGTGCCAACAGTGAAGTAAAAACATACTGCACATTTGCGCTCGCACCCCTCTTTTGCTTTCTCGCACCCCTTTTTATCCGAGTACCAACAGTGAAGTCAAAACATACTGCACATTTGCGCTCGCACCCCTCTTTTGTTTTCTCGCACCCCTTTTTCTTCGAGTGCCAACATTGAAGTCATAACTATTTGCGCCCGCACCCCTCTTTTGCTTTCTCGCAACCATTGTTATCCGAGTGCCAAGAGTGAAGTCAAAACATACTGCACATTTGCGCTCGCACCCCTCTTTTCTTTTCTCGCACCCCTTTTTCTCCGAGTGCCAACAGTGAAGTCAAAACATACTGCACATCTGCACCCGCACCCCTCTTTTGCTTTCTCGCACCCCTTTTTATCTGAGTGCCAACAGTTAAGTCAAAACATACTGCACGTTTGCGCTCGCACCCCTCTTTTGCTTTCTTGCACCCCCTTTTGCTCTTGCCAACAGTGAAGTCATAACATACTGCACATTTGCGCCCGCAGCCCTCTTTTGTTTTCTCGCACCCCTTTTTTCTCCGAGTGCCAACAGTGAAGTCAAAACTATTTGCGCCCGCACCCCTCTTTTGCTTTCTCGCACCCCCTTTTTATCCGAGTGCCAACAGTGAAGTCAAAACATACTGCACATTTGCGCTCGCACCCCTCTTTTGTTTTCTCGCACCCCTTTTTCTCCGAGTGCCAACATTGAAGTCGTAACTATTTGCGCCCGCACCCCTCTTTTGCTTTCTCGCAACCATTTTTATCCGAGTGCCAACAGTGAAGTCAAAACATACTGCACATTTGCGCTCGCACCCCTCTTTTCTTTTCTCGCACCCCTTTTTCTCCGAGTGCCAACAGTGAAGTCATAACATATACTGCACATCTGCACCCGCACCCCTCTTTTGCTTTCTCGCACCCCTTTTTATCCGAGTGCAACAGTGAAGTCAAAACATACTGCACGTTTGCGCTCGCACCCCTCTTTTGCTTTTCTCGCCCCCTTTTTTCTCCGAGTGCCAACAGTGAAGTCAAAACATACTGCAAATTTGCGCTCGCACCCCTCTTTTCTTTTCTCGCACCCCTTTTTCTCCGAGTGCCAAAAGTGAAGTCAAAACATACTGCACATCTGCACCCGCACCCCTCTTTTGCTTTCTCGCACCCCTTTTTATCCGAGTGCCAACAGTGAAGTCAAAACATACTGCCCATTTGCGCTCGCACCCCTGTTTTGTTTTCTCGCACCCCTTTTTCACCGAGTGCCAACAGTGAAGTCAAAACATACTGCAAATTTGCGCCCGCACCCCTTTTTTGCTTTCTCGCACCCCTTTTTCTCCGAGTGCCAACCGTTAGGTCAAAACTATTTGCGCCCGCACCCCTCTTTTGCTTTCTCCTTTCTCGCAACCATTTTTATCCGAGTGCCAACAGTGAAGTCAAAACATACTGCACATTTGCGATCGCACCCCTCTTTTGTTTTCTCGCACCCCCTTTTTCTCCGGTGCCAACAGTGAAGTCAAAACTATTTGCGCCCGCAACCCTCTTTTGCTTTCTCGCACCTCCTTTTTATCCGAGTGCCAACAGTGAAGTCAAAACATACTGCACATTTGCGATCGTACCCCTCTTTTGTTTTCTCGCACCCCCTTTTTCTCCGGTGCCAACAGTGAAGTCAAAACTATTTGCGCCCGCAACCCTCTTTTGCTTTCTCGCACCTCCTTTTTATCCGAGTGCCAACAGTGAAGTCAAAACATACTGCACATTTGCGCTCGCACCCCTCTTTTGTTTTCTCGCACCCCTTTTTCTCCGAGTGCCAACATTGAAGTCGTAACTATTTGCGCCCACACCCCTCTTTTGCTTTCTCGCACCCCTTTTTCTCCGAGTGCCAACATTGAAGTCGTAACTATTTGCGCCCACACCCCTCTTTTGCTTTCTCGCACCCCTTTTTATCCGAGTGCCAACAGTGAAGTCAAAACATACTGCACGTTTGCGCTCGCACCCCTCTTTTGCTTTCTTGCACCCCCTTTTGCTCTGGCCAACAGTGAAGTCATAACATACTGCACATTTGCGCCCGCAGCCCTCTTTTGTTTTCTCGCACCACTTTTTTCTTCGAGTGCCAACAGTGAAGTCAAAACTATTTGCGCCCGCACCCCTCTTTTGCTTTCTCGCACCCCCTTTTTATCCGAGTGCCAACAGTGAAGTCAAAACATACTGCACATTTGCGCTCGCACCCCTCTTTTGTTTTCTCGCACCCCTTTTTCTCCGAGTGCCAACATTGAAGTCGTAACTATTTGCGCCCGCACCCCTCTTTTGCTTTCTCGCAACCATTTTTATCCGAGTGCCAACAGTGAAGTCAAAACATACTGCACATTTGCGCTCGCACCCCTCTTTTCTTTTCTCGCACCCCTTTTTCTCCGAGTGCCAACAGTGAAGTCAAAACATACTGCAAATTTGCGCTCGCACCCCTCTTTTGCTTTCTCGCACCCCTTCCCTTAGCCAACTCTGGTGTACACTAACGTTATTAGTACCTTTTTGGTGTTCTTTTGGTGTACCTGCAGGTCTGCACCAGAAGTACACCAATACAAACTCTACACCAAAGGACACTAATACAGCACCAAAACAGCACCAAATTGTCTTTGTAAATTTGCAGCGTGCACCAATAGTGCACCAAATACAATTAGTCTGGATTTCTCCTGCACCAATAAGGCACCAAAATTACTTAGAAATAAAGCAACCACACAAAATGTGCACCAGAATACTCAAGCTACACCAAAAAGGCACCAATTGTACTTGCAATTAACTGGAATGTTCCTACACTGCACTAGATGCACTTGCATGATATAGCCTACACCAATAAGACACCAAATGAACTTAAAAGCTTGACTTCAAGAATAATAGCATGGACATGGCTGACCAGCTTCATGTAGTACTTTTGTACATGTATGTCCCAGCATGATACATGTACATGTACATGTAACAATAATATAAAAAAACAATTGTACCTAGCACTTTTACAAAGATAAAAGTACATCCCTGCCCATTCGTTTGTGCAATAATCATTCCCGAAACCGTACCCCAGTTCCTAGGCGGCTGCAGCAATTTGTGCACATGTATAGGGCTTATCAAATTTACATGTAATAACCAAGTCTTCCCTCGGAAGTACCCATTTACTTCTGGGTAGAGACATAATTTCTGATGCAACATATTAAAATAAACACTGTTAAACTAAGTAATGACACACACAACTGAAAAGTGAATTGTTATGCAACGTGAAAACGTAGCTCACATTTATTTACACAGTAAACTTGTAACATGCTACAGTACATGCGCGTGTATTTAGAAATCTTATCTCACAAGCAAGAGGTTACGGGTGTAAATCCCACCAAACATTTTTTGTTTTGATCACAACTAGGCTCAAAGGCAGCTGAGAATATATACAGCAGACTGTTTGCATGTTTTTTGTTTACACGATTCTACAGCGATCTTAGTTAATTACATGTACAGGTGTACATGGAAACCAAGTTGAAGTTTGTCAACTACATGTGTATTGATCTGGGGCGACAATTTATTTCTTAGGGTAGCAGAAAATAATGTGCCAACTGTCGGAATATTTCTCACAGACTAGCATTTAGGAGTTCAGGCTTGCGTACTCTGCGTAACTGAGGTTTCTGGGCGTACCCTGTAAACGCAGAGTTTCGGCGCATATCTGTAAGCGCCGATGGAAGCTTTTTCTTCAAACAGAATGCAGACAGAATTAGTATCGGGATGTTTTTTATCCAAATTCTATTCAACTTCAACAAAGGGTAACTGCACATGATGAACTAAAACATGTACCAAACAGTTACCCAAAGTAAGTTATTCATGTTCAAACCAGTTTGGACACCTAGCAACTAAACTGACTCCCGCACTAGTGAATGGGAGAAAAACACACATGTCAACGATGGAGTCTACTGGTACTACTAGCCGACTTGTAGCTGTCGATGATACAACAGTCAAGTGTCCTACGGCCAAGCTTAACGGGGTGTTTGTGTCCAATACATCAATGACTGCAACATGCGAAACATTATCATTTGACTTACACTGCAAGAAGTACTCGATCTGGCCTAGCATGATTTTATCATTTAACTTAAAAACTACAGTGTAACTATTTCGTCGAGAAACGGCCAGGTACACACGGGAATGAATTACAATATTCCTCAACATTAATCTCTCAAATTTATAAAATGTCATATCACCTACAAAACCAAATGTATTTACAATAATGTCATGTAACTCTCTTTTTACAATACAACATTTCAACACGCCAATTGCAAGGATTCCATCACATATTCTAGTTGTTACACTTTTAACTTTATGATGGCTGTGCATTTGTTCATAAAAGTCATGTGCCTTTGATCCTTTTTGAAGGTGACGAACCATCTCTGGGATTTTTTGATTGACTGACACCGCCTGTATAATCTGATGAGCTATATTCTGTGTACCATGAAACAATACTCTAAGATCTTTGTTAAGATCTTCAAAAAAGAAACACGAGTGTGCCCAAGCAGGCCCAAGGTCTCTCACCTTTGAAGACAAATGTAGTAAGGCATGCATATTACTGGACTCGAAACATTCATTGTATAAATCACTGAACATTGCGCAAAACTGAATGATGGATCGATGTGCAACTTTTAGTTTATCTCCTGTTATGGAAGTTTGAAGGAGAATAAACAATGCCTGTACCAAACAGGAAAGATGGTTGAAATATTGTGCTGGTAATATGCCATGCAAGGTGGGAATTGAATAAAAAAGCAAAAAATTCCGAAATTCCGTTGCCTTCCAGTTGGAAATATCACATAAAGATCGTGGCAATCGAGAAATTCTGTTAGTTGGAGTCATTCGAAGCAGACGCTTATCAATTTCTGCTGTGAGAGAACCAATGTACCATGGTTGTCTTTTGTACTTTTTGTTCGTCCACAAACTTATCAATTTTTTTGTTACACCTAAACAAACACAGTGCATATAATCCACTGATACACCCCGAATAATATCAAACATTGGACACTTCAGAAGCCATGTGACCCCCTTGACGCCAAACACGGGTTTTTGTGTGGTTTCAGCCTCTAAAGCATGGGACATAGTGCCTTGGTGGGTTCTCATCTGCTCATGCCCACTTGACATGTCAGACGTGTTGAATGGGTAGGTATGGGTATGTGTCCCTTGTAGTGTTTTTGAAGACTTTCCCTTCTCCAGACATGTAGGGCAGCCATAGAAACCATTGAACTGGGTGAAGTTTTGGGCAATACAACGAGCCGGAGCATCGCATACACAACAGATCAGAATTGCCCGCAATAGGAGTTTCTTTCCATTGACACAAAATTCTGCGCCTACAAAATTAAAAATATGTGAAAGAAATACATGTATACATGTTCAGTGTAGTCATGAAAGTACATGTTCATGTAACATTCTATAACAAGTATACATCCATTGGCAAGCTCATGTACAGTCGACTCCCGTTATAACAAATTCCGCGGGACCTCGTCCTCGTATTATCCGACCCAATAGAAACGTGCACAGTTTTGCCGGGACCAAGGATAATGTTTGTAATAACCGGTATTTCGTTATATCCGTTTTCGTACTAACGAGAGTCGACTGTACATACATGTAAGTTTATTTTCTCACCTGTTTGGAACAAATCCAGAAGCTGTGTTGTTACTACTCTTAGTAAAACCGACATTTCTGGTTTACTCTTCCCAAACCACAATGCACTGAACAAGCGAAACTTCCTGGTGAATCTATGTGAAAAAGTAAAGACTTGACATTAATGACTATTAAATTGTTCAGTATATACATTTGTATTATAGTAAATCTTTATTTTTCTGGATTTTTTTTCTTCTACATATATGCTTATGGGTAGTCAAACTGAAACTCTACAGATCAGTATGAACCTCAAACTTAATTGCTCAAAAGCGGAGCAAATTAATGACGCCAATGTACATTTACAATTGCAAAAGAACTTCACATGCATAAATCCTTAAGCTAATAATTTGATTCAATTCACATTCACATTCAAGTATTAGCCGGCCTTGGATTTGTATATATTATCCCATGCATCATCATTATTAACTGCTGTTCTTTTTTGTTGTAAAATGTAAGATACATGTACATGTACGTGTACATTTTGTACTATGGATAAATTTGTATTTATAGATGCATGTATAATGTGTATTAATTTTGTGTAACTGTACAAAAATAAACCAATTAAAACAAAAACTAACCTTAATGTCGGTGGTAATTCGTTAATGATAAAATACACTGGCCAGACTGAATATGTTGAGGACCGAAAGAGAGAAACCCCATCCATGTTCATCTGGAGCGAAATGTGAACTGATCTCTCTTTCTTGCCTCTTGATCAGTCCCTTTGAAGAATGCGCCATCAAACTTCTCTTTGTACAAATCACCATCCAGAATATCAGCCAGAACATCCTCATTGCTAGGAAATGACGCTTTGTACTTGCTGATTTCATCTACACAATCTGATAAAGTAAATCAATAAACAGAATAATGATATGAAGTTATATAATTGCAATTATGTTAATTTTGAAGTAGGAATGCCACAATCCTTGAAACAAAACTATTGCACAAACATATGCAAAAACTCACTGTCGAACAACAACAATGTACTTTTCAATATGAATTTCATGTGAAACAGTTCATTTTAAAATAGTGGTAAATACTGTATTTTACTTGTTGGTTTAAAGGTTACTACTGTTTTCCATAAAATTAAATATGATTGTATAATATACATGTATATAATTCAACAATTTGGAGGAAAACAAATCGGTGTACAAAATAATGGCATCTTCAAAAGAAAGCTGCCACATGAGTTTTGAAGTCAAGAATTTGACAAACATTGCACAATGTTTTCCACATTTTGAAAAAAAAATTTCCCTTACAACTTATACAAGTACATTCCTCGTTCTAAAATTACTACTTTGCAAATACCAATGAGAATATTCGATGAACTTAGAAAGGAACATACCTGGAATAATGTTCTTCAACTGTTCATCTATAGGAACTGTGATGAAGTGGTCATCTTCAGATATTGTTTGACCGCAATGGTCACAGTTGACTTTGTGTTCAGCAATCCCATTGTAATGCTTGCAGAAAGTACAATAGAAGTGTTTTTGTACTTTAGTTTTCAGTCCCATGAAGAACTTGTCAAACTTATGTATGGTGAATGCTTGACATACAGATGCAGGCAACAACAAGCTGATTAATGTCAACAGTTCACCAGTTGCTTTTCTGGTTAAACTATGGCGGAGGACAAATGTCATTATCAATAGCATAGCACTTCCCAGTGTCAACAAAGATGTATCATAGAGTGGCTGTTCCTCATCTCTGTTGTTTTCTGTTTCATCATCACTTGAATTTGTGTCCAAGTCTGACTCACTGCTGTTAGTACTGGCATTGTCATCATCATCATCATACAAGTCAGCTGCTTCCGTCTTAGAGTCAATGTAATTTGGATCCGGAATTTCTTGTTCGGCATACTCATCACCTGAAGACTCTTCATCTTGAAGTCCGAGGTGTGCTGACCCTTCACCTTCAGACAGTTTGCTTGCAGACTTCCACCGATAAAATGTAGATTTGGGGACTTTTGATGGTTCAATTTCAGAATCATGATCACCTGTAACAAGGTAATGTCTGTAAGGTCCTCTCTTCTTAGTCATCTCTTGGCTGTTACTAGGATTTGCCATTGCTATGTACCACAGCAGCCTGAAATTAACATTATTAATAATCCTATCCTATATAATAATACGCTACTCTCTGTCTGTCTGTGTGTCTGTCTGTGCGCGCTTTTTCGTCCCCTTCCCGGGGTCGTGCGGCGTTCAAACTCGGTGGGTGGGTCCGGCTCGGTCCCCGCAAGAACCAGTTTGCATTCGCTAGGGCGTACGAGGTCAAAGGTCATCTAGGGGTCACCTTTTTGAATCTGTGCGCGCTTTTTCGTCCCCTTCCCGGGGTCGTGCGGCGTTCAAACTCGGTGGGTGGGTCCGGCTCGGTCCCCGCAAGAACCAGTTTGCATTCGCTAGAGCGTACGAGGTCAAAGGTCATCTAGGGGTCACCTTTTTGAAGTCTGTGCGCGCTTTTTCGTCCCCTTCCCGGGGTCGTGCGGCGTTCAAACTCGGTGGGTGGGTCCGGCTCGGTCCCCGCAAGAACCAGTTTGCATTCGCTAGAGCGTGCGAGGTCAAAGGTCATCTAGGGGTCACCTTTTTGAATCTGTGCGCGCTTTTTCGTCCCCTTCCCGGGGTCGTGCGGCGTTCAAACTCGGTGGGTGGGTCCGGCTCGGTCCCCGCAAGAACCAGTTTGCATTCGCTAGAGCGTACGAGGTCAAAGGTCATCTAGGGGTCACCTTTTTGAATCTGTGCGCGCTTTTTCGTCCCCTTCCCGGGGTCGTGCGGCGTTCAAACTCGGTGGGTGGGTCCGGCTCGGTCCCCGCAAGAACCAGTTTGCATTCGCTAGAGCGTACGAGGTCAAAGGTCATCTAGGGGTCACCTTTTTGAAGTCTGTGCGCGCTTTTTCGTCCCCTTCCCGGGGTCGTGCGGCGTTCAAACTCGGTGGGTGGGTCCGGCTCGGCACAGTTCATTACCCCCAACATAAAACGTCCCCCCCTTTGGAGGCACGAGGTGCCTCGACAAAAAAAAAAAGGTGGTGTCTCCCAGGGTTAATAGACAGCAATATTGCACGATTTATGCAAGTATGATGGTGCTTTTGAAATCAGGCATTTTTATTTGGCACCTCCATGATAGAGTCAACATGTATCCACAATCCCCATCCATCCAGGGAAGTAGCTACAAACCCGAGAACCGACAAACCCCGGGTGACCGCCTAGTCCTATATAATAATACGCTACTCTCTGTCTGTCTGTCTGTCTGTGTGTCTGTGCGCGCTTTTTCGTCCCCTTCCCGGGGTCGTGCGGCGTTCAAACTCGGTGGGTGGGTCCGGCTCGGTCCCCGCAAGAACCAGTTTGCATTCGCTAGAGCGTACGAGGTCAAAGGTCATCTAGGGGTCACCTTTTTGAAGTTGGTCGGATCGTGCTTAAACTCGGTGATCGCAATGCTCGATGCGAAATAAAACGGGTTAGCGTTTTTCGGGTCTTCCGGGGTCAAAGGTCGTCTAAGGGCTTCCCGGGGCCGTGCGGCGTTCAAACTCGGTGGGTGGGTCCGGCTCGGTCCCCGCAAGAACCAGTTTGCATTCGCTAGAGCGTACGAGGTCAAAGGTCATCTAGGGGTCACCTTTTTGAAGTTGGTCGGATCGTGCTTAAACTCGGTGATCGCAATGCTCGATGCGAAATAAAACGGGTTAGCGTTTTTCGGGTCTTCCGGGGTCAAAGGTCGTCTAAGGGTCGAATTTTCAAAGTTTGTCCTATCCAGCTAAATGGACTGGAAAAAAAATTCTAACCCGGGAGGTCATTCAGGGGGTGAAACATCCCTTCAAAATAATGGTTTGGGCCAAAAGCCATAGAGTTGTGCAGACAAATCGAAATCTGATCCCTTTGTGTTTAGCCGCTGTCAAAAAAAGTCTCCAACATCTCTTTGAGTGGCCTTGGTAGAGAACAAACACAGCTGTTATCAATCGCCACCCAGATATCCCCTGGGGGGTAGTTAGAGCAGTAGCTACAAACCCGAGAACCGACAAACCCTGGGTGACCACCTAGTAGTTATTAATGTTACAAAAAATACTACATGTATAGGGCCTGTCATGGTAATGAGCACTGAAGCTTTATTGTACAAACATATTTATAATTTTTGTGTTTATTGGGAAGTAGCGTAATCATACATGTCACTCAAGGTTTTTTAATTTTTAGAGCGATTCTCGGTCACCTGGGAAGGACATTAACGGTGAAGGACGTGTAACACTGGGTTTTGTGGAATTTTCTTTCTTTTTCTGTGAGGCTATTAGGTTTTTAAATTCTAATGGAGTGCTTTTGCAAGAGGGTATAGCACAGAGAAGCCGGTTTATGCACGCATACTTCAAGGAATGATCAGTTAATCTTTTTGTGTTTTTTTTGATCAATTCCAGAGTTAGCTGCAGTGAATCAGAACTCATTCTATTTGGGTAGGAGAGGGTGTTTTATGGGAGTTTTCACAAGTCAGAACTTTTTCTCATCGTTTTCGTTATTTTTTTTGGAGATGCTAAAGCAGTTCTGCTGCGTAAGGTATCATTGGTTTTTAGGTAGTTTTTGGTCTACAGAGATAAATCTGCATGATTTATTGTGTGCTGGTATTCCAGCAGTGTGGTTGCGTAACTATCCCGCCCAGAGCGTAATTCCTAATTTAAGTTTGTTTTCCAGTGATATACGCTTCATGGGAGGTCAGTTCAGGCCACTTTTTTCTGAGAGATTGCAGTCTGTAGGAATGGGGGGGGGGGGGGGGGGGGGTGTTTCGTGTACAAGTTTCAACAGAACCCCTCCGTGCTTTTCGTTATTTTTTTTGAGACGCGGAAAAGGTTTTGCTGATAAGTATCATATGGATTGTATTTGTGACTGTTCTGCCGAAGATAAATCTGTAATTGTACGTTAACTAGTGGGTATGCTAGAGAGTGGCTGTTTGACTGGTCTCTCCAGAGCGTGATTTTTAACTCTTTTTTTTCCCTTTTTTTTCCGTAAGACACGCTTCTGGGGGTCAGTTTTTAGCCACCTTATCTCTGCTAGATGACAGTCCGTGGTTGGAGTTCGTGGACGGGCAAATACATCAAACGTCTGCAGGCCAATTGGGTTCGACATTCCCTAAAAGCGGGAGTTTCAAACCCTGTCTCTGGTTTTGGCGACGCGATGACTGGTTTGTGTATTGCAACAGTGGTCCCTTTGTTTTTGGTTCACACAGTGATTGATTTTTACCGGTGATAATATGCCGTCCCCTCTTTTTTCTCCTTTTTTGGAAGGGGAGCAGGGCATATTTTCTGTGCTATATCATGCACGTCATCAGTCACCCTCTTAATCTTATAGTTCATTTTCCCTTCCTTGATTTTATGTGTGTGTCGGTTTATTATGACGCATGGCAAGGACGAGGGGGGGGGGGGGGTTGACTTATTTATTTTGTTTTAGTCTTGAGATCCATTTCTTTGATCATTGTTTTGTTCTTTCAATAGTTCCAGTAGAATTTGCAGATTCTCCTCATCAAGATTTTGTTCCTCTTGGTTGGATTGTGGAGACGCTTTAGTCCTAGATCGAACAAGTTCATCTTTTATATTTTTGTGCCGTTTGTATGCCAGGATGGGTTGGGTATCAAATAGCCTATTCAGATATTCGTTTTCGCTAATCAAGGGCCAGTGTTTGAGGATAGCCCGTTTCAGGGCTGGGTGCGCGACATGTGGGTAGTATGGTAGGACAAACACCAGTGGGATATTGTTTTTGTTTTTTTCACGCTTAGGGTCCGCGGGAGTCTTTCCCCTTTGAGAAAGGAGAGCTAGGTCTTCGTTTGTGTATCCGCGCTTTTGAAGTTTGTCTTTGAAGAATTCAACCCTCTCCTCAAAGTCTTTTGAATGGGTACATATACGTTTGTATCTGGTCACTTCGCCCTTGATTAATCCGCCAAATACCGACTTAGGGTGTGCTGAATCTCGAGCTAGGTACTGAAATGTATCAGTTTTTTTGGTAGCGACTCGAGTATCCAATATCCCTTCATGTATGAATCGTTCGCCTTTGTAGATAATAAGGTCGAGAAAAGTGACTTGGCGGTGCGAGATCTCAGACGTGAACTTCAGCGTGGGGTGAATTTTATTAAGTGATTGCACTAGGTCAGCAGCCTGCTTTTCATTTCCGTTAAAGATTATAAGAACATCGTCTCTATATCTCATGTAGCTCACAATTGAGGGATTGTTAGGGAGGATTTTGTCTTGTTCGTATTTGAATAGGGTTATGTCACAAATCTCCGGACTGCATTCGCTGCCCATGGCCACGCCGATTTTTTGTCTGAAAAACTTGCCATTAAATTCAAACGTGTTTCGACGCAAAATGAGTTCAAGGAGACGTCGCGCGTGGTCTGTCGTGGGCTTGGGTATTGCGTATAGTCTGTCATCGGCCATTGCAAGTGCGTCACAAACTGATTCAATTGCCTCATCTTGTGGGCAGTTAGTGTACATGGATACTATATCTAGTGTTATCAATAAGTTATCTTTCTCCAATGTCAGGTTATTTAGTTTTTCAAGCACATGCCCAGAATCGCGTGTGTATGTGCTTTGCTGTTTGACAATTGGGAGCAAGAAATAGTCTATGTATTTGGATATGGATTGAGTCGGTCCTCCGCAACCACTAATGATTGGCCTCCCCACGAACCGTGTTCCTTCTGGTACTTTTTTGTGAACTTTCGGTAGGAGGTAAAGGCAAGGTGTTTTAATGTCGTGGTTGCGGGGGTTAAGAAACTCCGATATGTCTTTCGATATGAGTCCGTCCACGTAGAGTTGGCGTATGGCTTGAGAGACTAATTCCGCGGTTTCATCGGTCAAGTCCCTGTTAATTTCTTCATAGTGGGGGCCTGTTAATTGTCGTGTCCCTTCACGTATGTAGTCTTGTTTGTTAAGGACGCACACACCGCGGCCTTTATCGAATTGTTTGATGATAATATCCTGTCTTTTCTTAAGGCCAGATAGCGCAACACGTTCCGCTTTTGTTATATTTAGTTTGACATTTTGAATTTTCAGTCTGGACAGTTCCTCCATAGTGCCTTCAATATAGGACTCTAGGTTTAGATTGAAGGTAGGTTGGGGAGTCCAAGTTGATGGTAGTTTGAACGGGTGTGAGCTTATAGGTCTGACTCTCCCTGCCATTCTTAACCGTAATCTCATCTTTCTGAAGAAGGATCGGGAATGGCGAAGGATGGTCGACCTTTTTGGTTTTTGGGGGGTCGGGATGAAGTTAAGGCCCCTGCCCAATGCTACCAGTTCAATGTTGGAGAGTTGGGCGTCTGATAGATTTTTCACATAAGGCATACTTTTCTTGGCCCTCATTTCGAGAGTGATCGTTCTCGTCTGTTTGTTTTGCTTTTTACTTATTTTGCGAGACTCGAACGATCTTTCTCTTGCTTTTTTAGTTTTGTGATTTTTTTGGCTTTTGTTGATTCTCCTTGCCATTCTCAAGCACACTCAATGTCTTCTTTCGGTCAGGTTTTTTTCCCAGTGAGGTGTGTAGGAGAACGGGGAAAATATTTTTAGTTTTGTTGTTTTTTTTGGCTTTTGTTGATTCTCCTTGCCATTCTCAAGCACACTCAATGTTTTCTTTCGGTCAGGTTTTTGTTCAGTGAGGTGTGCAGGAGAACGGGGAAAATATTTTTAGTTTTGTGATTTTTTTGGCTTTTGTTGATTTTCCTTGCCATTCCCAAGCACACTCAATGTTTTCTTTCGGTCAGGTTTTGTTCAGTGAGGTGTGCAGGAGAACGGGGAAAATATTTTTTAGGGTAGAATGTGCGCTGGTTGCCTATTTATGCCGAGCTGCAGGCCTGTTGTTTTATCACAAAGCGCATGCGCATACGGTCACGGACAGCCCTCGGGGAGATAGACAGAAGGGCGGGGGTATATGGGGGCTGTATAGTGTTAGCTGATTGATGAGTGTATGTTGCGTACACCCTATGGTATCCCTATTTGACACATACTGTTTTCTTCGTCAGGTGATAGTCAAAGGGTAAGAGATATAATTACAAGAGCATGTGTCGTGGATTTCGAGCTCCAACTTTCTTTTTTTTGGGGGGAATAGTGTCGTAATCAAAAGGAATGAAAAAATAAAGCAATCTCTAAAGACAAAATATACAATAATTTGTTTTTAAGAGTAGGGGTGGTACGGTATACACCATTTGCAGATATCGAAAATATTTACTACCGTGTTATTAAGAAGTATCCTACTCATCTGAGAGTAAATGTTGATTCTGGGCATCCAGCAAAATGATTGCGCTAGATATCCTGTAATTATTCCGAAAAATAGAATTTGATAATGAAAAATTCGCGATCGCCGGACGGCGATCGCGATAACATAAGAATAAATGCTCGACGCCGGTTGAAAAAACTCGCTGTTTTTGTGCTTTTCTCAGCATCCATGATTCTAAAACTTCGGACAGCTCAGTTAAACGATATTTACTATAAATACAACCCCCCCAAAATCAACTCATTCATGATAATTCAAGCAATGACCAATGGTGTATACTACCTTTAAGAGTTATTCTTTGAAGAAGGATAAGATGGGGGTTTGTGCACGTGTCGGTTGCACCACAATTAACCCCGTATTTATTTTGGTTTTTGTTTGCTTTGTTTTTAATGGGGGAGGTTCTGCTGAAAAGGGCGCCCGTAATCAAAAGGAATGAAAAAATAAAGCAGTCTCTAAAGAAAAAATATATAATAATTTGTTTTTAAGAGTAGGGGTGGTATACACCATTTGCAGATATCGAAAGTATTTACTACCGTGTTATTAAGAAATATCCTACTCATCTGAAAGTAAATGTTGATTCTGGGCATCCAGCAAAATGATTGCGCTAGATATCCTGTAATTATTCCGAAAAATATAATTTGATAATGAAAAATTCGCGATCGTCGGACGGCGATCGCGATAACATAAGAATAAATGCTCGACGCCGGTTGAGAAAACTCGCTGTTTTTGTGCTTTTCTCAGCATCCATGATTCTAAAACTTCGGACAGCTCAGTTAAACGATATTTACTATAAATACAACCCCCCAAAAAATCAACTCATTCATGATAATTCAAGCAATGACCAATGGTGTATACTACCTTTAAGAGATATCCTTTGAAGAGGGATAGGATGGGGGTTTGTGCACGTGTCGGTTGCACCACAATTAACCCCGTATTTATTTAGGTTTTTGTTTGCTTTGTTTTTAATGGGGGAGGTTCTGCTGAAAAGGGCGCCTTATTAGGATTCCTGATTAAACGTGTGCAACAAGGGTGCCGCCTTTTTCAGATTCTTTTGGTTTTTTTAAAAAAATTTACAGAAAATTAATTGTTTGTTAAGTAAAGCTGTTGAAACATAAAACCTTGTTTTGTTTTTTTTAGTTAAAGTTGAATTGTGTTTCGAGATGTGTGGAGTGAGGAATAGCTATATTCGTTTCTTGTGAGTTTAGGGAATAGGGTTACACCAAATTTTTACTGTTTTTGTCAAGGAAAGGAAAATGAAAAGAAAAGAAAAGAAGGTAACATATTGGGTCGGAAGTAATAAAAGACAATCTCCCCTAGCGATAGGAGAATAACTTTTCCAAACTTAGAGGGGGGGGGGGGGGGGGGGGGGGGGCAGGAAAACTGGTAGTTATAAAGGTAGTAGTACAGATAGAATCGTTTTTAGACATGAAGATAACTTTTTTTCGGAAGTTTTTGTGGCTCTGAAAAGAGCCGTTGGGTTTGTTTACGGTTGAGGTGGACTACTTGCGGCTCCCAGCCCTTGATGTGGGGTAGATGCCCATCTTTCGCTCAGCCGCATCGACGATGATTTCAAAGACCTGTTTAGCCCGGCACCTCTCCAACCTGTCGTGTATTTCAGCTTCTATCAAGCTCAAACCGGCCGTTTTTGCCTTAGCAAACCGAGACTCAACCGAGGTAAGTTCCGATTTGTAGCGTATCAGAGTTATTTGACCCAGTTCCAAAGAGCACTCTGCTATTTTTTGATTCCATGAGATGATCATCTCTGGAGAGCAGGAGATACCCAAAGGAAGGGTGGGGGTGTTTTTTCTGACTCTGAGCCAATCGGGAACTTCACCACGGCTAAGACTCTCTTCTAGTGTGTTCGCCTGTCTCCGGACCCGATTTCTCAGGCCGGCAAGGCGGACGACCTCTGGCTTGGCGTGGCCGATTACATTTCTGGCGTGCGGTTTGAGCATGATGAGCTGTTTTTCTTTTTGGTTTTTTCGACGGGGATGAGGAGGAGGAGGCTGCCGTTGTCCACAGGTAATCTCGTCATCGCTGAACAGCATCATATCTTGGTCCATTTCAACGCCGGAACCAGGGGTGGGAGGGCAGATGAGATCAAGTACGTCGTTTTGGCTGTCCATTCTTATCGCTAGGAGATATGGGAATGGAGCTCAATTGCTAGGGCTACCGTACTTATACTTGTTTCTGTCAAGTGTTTCTCGCCCCTGGTCAGGGATTAGCACACATGTGTAAAATAGTCTACGATAAGCACAGAGCATTTGGCTCGGTTCTTGGTACCACAGTGTGCACGGTCAGGGAGTTTTATCATTTTGATTGGTCCAGAAATCCACATGTGACTCGATGACGCGTTATTGTGTGTGAGCTTAACATGGATCATTTGGAGCCAATGTTCAACTCCAAAGATACAAATGCACGCCCCTTCGACCGCCGGCCGGGTGGCCGGGGTAGGGTATCATCGTGTTTATTGGGAAGTAGCGTAATCATACATGTCACTCAAGGTTTTTTAATTTTTAGAGCGATTCTCGGTCACCTGGGAAGGACATTAACGTGAAGGACGTGTAACACTGGGTTTTGTGGAATTTTCTTTCTTTTTCTGTGAGGCTATTAGGTTTTTAAATTCTAATGGAGTGCTTTTGCAAGAGGGTATAGCACAGAGAAGCCGGTTTATGCACGCATACTTCAAGGAATGATCAGTTAATCTTTTTGTGTTTTTTTTGATCAATTCCAGAGTTAGCTGCAGTGAATCAGAACTCATTCTATTTGGGTAGGAGAGGGTGTTTTATGGGAGTTTTCACAAGTCAGAACTTTTTCTCATCGTTTTCGTTATTTTTTTTGGAGATGCTAAAGCAGTTCTGGTGCGTAAGGTATCATTGGTTTTTAGGTAGTTTTTGGTCTACAGAGATAAATCTGCATGATTTATTGTGTGCTGGTATTCCAGCAGTGTGGTTGCGTAACTATCCCGCCCAGAGCGTAATTCCTAATTTAAGTTTGTTTTCCAGTGATATACGCTTCATGGGAGGTCAGTTCAGGCCACTTTTTTCTGAGAGATTGCAGTCTGTAGGAATGGGGGGGGGGGGGGGGGGGTGTTTCGTGTACAAGTTTCAACAGAACCCCTCCGTGCTTTTCGTTATTTTTTTTGAGACGCGGAAAAGGTTTTGCTGATAAGTATCATATGGATTGTATTTGTGACTGTTCTGCCGAAGATAAATCTGTAATTGTACGTTAACTAGTGGGTATGCTAGAGAGTGGCTGTTTGACTGGTCTCTCCAGAGCGTGATTTTTAACTCTTTTTTTTCCCTTTTTTTTCCGTAAGACACGCTTCTGGGGGTCAGTTTTTAGCCACCTTATCTCTGCTAGATGACAGTCCGTGGTTGGAGTTCGTGGACGGGCAAATACATCAAACGTCTGCAGGCCAATTGGGTTCGACATTCCCTAAAAGCGGGAGTTTCAAACCCTGTCTCTGGTTTTGGCGACGCGATGACTGGTTTGTGTATTGCAACAGTGGTCCCTTTGTTTTTGGTTCACACAGTGATTGATTTTTACCGGTGATAATATGCCGTCCCCTCTTTTTTCTCCTTTTTTGGAAGGGGAGCAGGGCATATTTTCTGTGCTATATCATGCACGTCATCAGTCACCCTCTTAATCTTATAGTTCATTTTCCCTTCCTTGATTTTATGTGTGTGTCGGTTTATTATGACGCGTGGCAAGGACGAGGGGGGGGGGGGGTTGACTTATTTATTTTGTTTTAGTCTTGAGATCCATTTCTTTGATCATTGTTTTGTTCTTTCAATAGTTCCAGTAGAATTTGCAGATTCTCCTCATCAAGATTTTGTTCCTCTTGGTTGGATTGTGGAGACGCTTTAGTCCTAGATCGAACAAGTTCATCTTTTATATTTTTGTGCCGTTTGTATGCCAGGATGGGTTGGGTATCAAATAGCCTATTCAGATATTCGTTTTCGCTAATCAAGGGCCAGTGTTTGAGGATAGCCCGTTTCAGGGCTGGGTGCGCGACATGTGGGTAGTATGGTAGGACAAACACCAGTGGGATATTGTTTTTGTTTTTTTCACGCTTAGGGTCCGCGGGAGTCTTTCCCCTTTGAGAAAGGAGAGCTAGGTCTTCGTTTGTGTATCCGCGCTTTTGAAGTTTGTCTTTGAAGAATTCAACCCTCTCCTCAAAGTCTTTTGAATGGGTACATATACGTTTGTATCTGGTCACTTCGCCCTTGATTAATCCGCCAAATACCGACTTAGGGTGTGCTGAATCTCGAGCTAGGTACTGAAATGTATCAGTTTTTTTGGTAGCGACTCGAGTATCCAATATCCCTTCATGTATGAATCGTTCGCCTTTGTAGATAATAAGGTCGAGAAAAGTGACTTGGCGGTGCGAGATCTCAGACGTGAACTTCAGCGTGGGGTGAATTTTATTAAGTGATTGCACTAGGTCAGCAGCCTGCTTTTCATTTCCGTTAAAGATTATAAGAACATCGTCTCTATATCTCATGTAGCTCACAATTGAGGGATTGTTAGGGAGGATTTTGTCTTGTTCGTATTTGAATAGGGTTATGTCACAAATCTCCGGACTGCATTCGCTGCCCATGGCCACGCCGATTTTTTGTCTGAAAAACTTGCCATTAAATTCAAACGTGTTTCGACGCAAAATGAGTTCAAGGAGACGTCGCGCGTGGTCTGTCGTGGGCTTGGGTATTGCGTATAGTCTGTCATCGGCCATTGCAAGTGCGTCACAAACTGATTCAATTGCCTCATCTTGTGGGCAGTTAGTGTACATGGATACTATATCTAGTGTTATCAATAAGTTATCTTTCTCCAATGTCAGGTTATTTAGTTTTTCAAGCACATGCCCAGAATCGCGTGTGTATGTGCTTTGCTGTTTGACAATTGGGAGCAAGAAATAGTCTATGTATTTGGATATGGATTGAGTCGGTCCTCCGCAACCACTAATGATTGGCCTCCCCACGAACCGTGTTCCTTCTGGTACTTTTTTGTGAACTTTCGGTAGGAGGTAAAGGCAAGGTGTTTTAATGTCGTGGTTGCGGGGGTTAAGAAACTCCGATATGTCTTTCGATATGAGTCCGTCCACGTAGAGTTGGCGTATGGCTTGAGAGACTAATTCCGCGGTTTCATCGGTCAAGTCCCTGTTAATTTCTTCATAGTGGGGGCCTGTTAATTGTCGTGTCCCTTCACGTATGTAGTCTTGTTTGTTAAGGACGCACACACCGCGGCCTTTATCGAATTGTTTGATGATAATATCCTGTCTTTTCTTAAGGCCAGATAGCGCAACACGTTCCGCTTTTGTTATATTTAGTTTGACATTTTGAATTTTCAGTCTGGACAGTTCCTCCATAGTGCCTTCAATATAGGACTCTAGGTTTAGATTGAAGGTAGGTTGGGGAGTCCAAGTTGATGGTAGTTTGAACGGGTGTGAGCTTATAGGTCTGACTCTCCCTGCCATTCTTAACCGTAATCTCATCTTTCTGAAGAAGGATCGGGAATGGCGAAGGATGGTCGACCTTTTTGGTTTTTGGGGGGTCGGGATGAAGTTAAGGCCCCTGCCCAATGCTACCAGTTCAATGTTGGAGAGTTGGGCGTCTGATAGATTTTTCACATAAGGCATACTTTTCTTGGCCCTCATTTCGAGAGTGATCGTTCTCGTCTGTTTGTTTTGCTTTTTACTTATTTTGCGAGACTCGAACGATCTTTCTCTTGCTTTTTTAGTTTTGTGATTTTTTTGGCTTTTGTTGATTCTCCTTGCCATTCTCAAGCACACTCAATGTCTTCTTTCGGTCAGGTTTTTTTTCCAGTGAGGTGTGTAGGAGAACGGGGAAAATATTTTTAGTTTTGTTGTTTTTTTTGGCTTTTGTTGATTCTCCTTGCCATTCTCAAGCACACTCAATGTTTTCTTTCGGTCAGGTTTTTGTTCAGTGAGGTGTGCAGGAGAACGGGGAAAATATTTTTAGTTTTGTGATTTTTTTGGCTTTTGTTGATTTTCCTTGCCATTCCCAAGCACACTCAATGTTTTCTTTCGGTCAGGTTTTGTTCAGTGAGGTGTGCAGGAGAACGGGGAAAATATTTTTTAGGGTAGAATGTGCGCTGGTTGCCTATTTATGCCGAGCTGCAGGCCTGTTGTTTTATCACAAAGCGCATGCGCATACGGTCACGGACAGCCCTCGGGGAGATAGACAGAAGGGCGGGGGTATATGGGGGCTGTATAGTGTTAGCTGATTGATGAGTGTATGTTGCGTACACCCTATGGTATCCCTATTTGACACATACTGTTTTCTTCGTCAGGTGATAGTCAAAGGGTAAGAGATATAATTACAAGAGCATGTGTCGTGGATTTCGAGCTCCAACTTTCTTTTTTTGGGGGGGAATAGTGTCGTAATCAAAAGGAATGAAAAAATAAAGCAATCTCTAAAGACAAAATATACAATAATTTGTTTTTAAGAGTAGGGGTGGTACGGTATACACCATTTGCAGATATCGAAAATATTTACTACCGTGTTATTAAGAAGTATCCTACTCATCTGAGAGTAAATGTTGATTCTGGGCATCCAGCAAAATGATTGCGCTAGATATCCTGTAATTATTCCGAAAAATAGAATTTGATAATGAAAAATTCGCGATCGCCGGACGGCGATCGCGATAACATAAGAATAAATGCTCGACGCCGGTTGAAAAAACTCGCTGTTTTTGTGCTTTTCTCAGCATCCATGATTCTAAAACTTCGGACAGCTCAGTTAAACGATATTTACTATAAATACAACCCCCCCAAAATCAACTCATTCATGATAATTCAAGCAATGACCAATGGTGTATACTACCTTTAAGAGTTATTCTTTGAAGAAGGATAAGATGGGGGTTTGTGCACGTGTCGGTTGCACCACAATTAACCCCGTATTTATTTTGGTTTTTGTTTGCTTTGTTTTTAATGGGGGAGGTTCTGCTGAAAAGGGCGCCCGTAATCAAAAGGAATGAAAAAATAAAGCAGTCTCTAAAGAAAAAATATATAATAATTTGTTTTTAAGAGTAGGGGTGGTATACACCATTTGCAGATATCGAAAGTATTTACTACCGTGTTATTAAGAAATATCCTACTCATCTGAAAGTAAATGTTGATTCTGGGCATCCAGCAAAATGATTGCGCTAGATATCCTGTAATTATTCCGAAAAATATAATTTGATAATGAAAAATTCGCGATCGTCGGACGGCGATCGCGATAACATAAGAATAAATGCTCGACGCCGGTTGAGAAAACTCGCTGTTTTTGTGCTTTTCTCAGCATCCATGATTCTAAAACTTCGGACAGCTCAGTTAAACGATATTTACTATAAATACAACCCCCCATCGTGTTGTTTTGGGAAAATATAGATTTATATTTTCATTACGCCACGTTCACGTGTCTAATCCGTGCAGTGAGTCCGCAAGCGGGAATAGCCGTTTAGCGGCGCTTATTTGCCTTGGTTTGCGCTGATTGGTCGAGATTGTTGATGCATCGTTTCGTGAGAATTTCGCTTAGTCTCTGGTAAGTTTTTGTCTTTTTATCCCCAAAATATTTTCTCAATTATGTTTCGAGTGTTATGAACGGAGGCATTACACATTGCAGATCAAATTTGTGTTCTTGAAATGTGTCATGATCTTTGAAAGTGGTAAAAACTGGGCAAATCTCGCAACTAGTCTGGCACAAATGGTGGAAATTTCCAAACCCGAATTGTGTACACTAGTGTAGTTGTGTCGTAACCCTCCGGTCTTCGACCGTCGGGAGGATGGTGGGTTACGATTATCACAACTACATACACCCATGGGGGAAGACTTAAAGACTTGTCCTCCATGGAAATGAATGATGCACCGCACCTCCCCAAACCATTGACATTGTCCACCCCCAAATAATCGGTTATTTGTATATTTTTTTCTTTGGGAAAAGTCCCTGCAATTACTTTGGGGGGTATACACAAAAAAACTTTAAAAAAAAAAAAAAAGGCACACGATCCACGAAATCAGCAGGGGCCTTTTCCGTATGAGTGCCAAAAAATAACCGTGTGCTTCGGGGTACCAGACACTAAATTTCGGGCTAAATCCGGTGCTGATCGCGCCTGGATTCCGTTCATGTACAAAAACTTTAAAAAAAAAAAAATCGGCACACGATCCACGAAATCAGCAGGGGCCTTTTCCGTATGAGTGCCAAAAAATAACCGTGTGCTTCGGGGTACCAGACACTAAATTTCGGGCTAAATCCGGTGCTGAATCGCGCCTGGATTCCGTTCATGTACATATTCACGCAAAAGCAAAGCGAAATTTGTAAAGTATTACCATTTAAGTACAACAGTCAAACTCACGGTACAAATTCGATGTCATGTACAAAACGGTGACTGCTACCGGGTTACAGCTTTGAAGTCAAAGTAAATGCGTGAATTAATGTCCTCTCGTTGATAAAAGTCGCGCGCGCTATAGACTCAACCTCGTCCTGCTCTGTATTATATTAATGCATCGATCGTTCAGCTACGAAGATATCCACTGGGTACGTGTAGTCTAGTGGTGTAATCTAGTTCCGCAGAGCATGCTCTTGGAATTGAGTACTCGAGTATGCGTTTCTCAATAGTATCCGACTATCTTCGCTGGTACCCTACCATTGTAACATTAACGGCGTGTGGCTGGTGTGTACCGACGGCCGATATGACTTGCATAAGATCTTTGATGTATTTCATTAGGGTTTCAAATTACGGATAAGGCGGGAATTCAAAGAGAAATTGTAACGTTCATTCAGAATTCAGTCAGTTGAGTTCAGTAATTCTCCGTCGCATAACTAGCCAACATGCCAAGACTGGTTAAAACAAAGAGGTTTGCTGAAAATGAGAGTAAGTTGACTGGTCATGATGATGATGGTCAGAATTAGTTGGTAACGTCGTTAGGCCTAAATTAAGTTACTGTCAACACAGTGTCAGTTGTTGGAGCACAATCTAGTTAAGTTTGACCATGATGTTTGACATGTTTGAGTTTGAAAGTGCGCAAATTTTAAATTTCAAGTGATTATAAAATTACACTTGAGGTTAAGTTACAGCTAGCCCCATGCAGTCTGTGTCCGTATACTATTAATGCATTGTAATGTAGTACACATGTAGTGCTAGTAGTAGTAGTACTGTACGGTACTAGTACTAGTAGTAGTACTAGTCATGCTAGTACTAGTAGTATAGTAGTATGCGTAGTACTATACCGCAGTACGGGACTCCGTATTTTATACTAGGCCACATGGTTTGGTGGTGTACGCAAAAACTTAGCAGGTAACACTAACATACAGTACATGCAGTACACCAAATATCATTGCTAATTCATTGTTTGCGTACACCGCCATGTCATGTGGCCTAGTACTAGTATACGGAGGCCCGCAGTATGGCCACAGACTGGGGCTAACTGCATGAACTGTTTGAGTGTTAGGCCTATACTTAAATAAAAATCCATATAGTTAAAACTAGTAATTGACTTAAGAAATCTTTTTTTTTTAAAGGGGGAAAAAAACGCCATGGCTTGGACTCAAAAGGCCGGATCACAAAATCGTCAGTCGATCCAAACCTCTTCCAACATGTCTAACAATAACATATATGCCCTTTAAGTTTAAATGTTGTTATGAATTTTATATTCCATGTCAATGCATATATAGGCTTAACCCTGTAACAATCCTCCAACAGGTGAAGGATTGAGGAGTAGTGTGTTAGGGTTAATTAATAAGCCAGTTCGGCATTCCAACTTCAACCAACTGCGCATGTGCACAACATGATTCAACAATGTTTCTCTCGGGATAAACACGGCAGATAAATGCACACAGGGCAATGGGTGACGTGGTAACCAAATCCGCATTATGTGCAATTTTGCGTGCAATCGAAAAGATGATGGAAACTTTTGTTCAAACAAAAGTTTTCGACACGCAACAAAAACACTTTGCTGTTCAAACTATCTTTGAAACACTTCAGAGAACACGATGATCTCTGTAAATTTGCTCTATTTTGCTGGTACCCGCTATGCTTTTTCACACATACGATGAAATGTTTATCCCGAAAAAAAAATCATCAAGTCTTGTTGTGCACATGCGCAGTTGGAATGCCGAACTGGCTTATAACATTTTCCGCCTCTATTGCAGTTTGGGTGACAGTTAGTTTTGTGGAAGACAACGTGAGACACATCAACAGGATCACAGATTTGGATATTGAGACACCTTACATCAGCATTGGAGACAGGGTGATGGCCCTGTATTCAGACGGGAAGTTGTACCCTGCGGAAGTAATCGAAGTTTCAGGTACATATAACTTTGTTATGGCCAGAGCCAAGTTGCATACCAGTCTAAAATTGTCTGATTCGTGATAATACATGTAATAGGAGCCAAACACGTTAAACATGTACTATTTTGATTACCTTGGTAACCACGTACATGTACATGTATATGCCAAAATTCTTTCTTGAAACTTGTGAACTCCTCAAAGTACATTGTAGTTTTTTTACAGGGCCCAATAACCATGCTAATGGTTTGACTGTCAGTTTGTCATCGATACAATCTACCTTTAATTTTCAGGTGATAAAGACAGATGTGTACGAGCAAAAATAGGGAAGAAAGGAAAATGCAGCAAGTCAGGAAGAGGAAACAACCCTAAAGGTATGTGTGTCGTATAACATGGTGTAAATTCAATAATGCCAAAGTTTAGACAAGTTTAGACAAGTTTTTCTTATGCATGTGTACCCATTCCACAAGTGGAAATATGCACACGAAATATGTCTTGATAATTTGGATACTATAGTACAAAAACTCCCAGGAACTTCTATTTTTAATTACTTTATTACTAATTTGATTCACCTATGAAATTCTTACATGACGTCTGACAATAAACTGAACAAATGCTCACCTTTTTATCAACAGTGTGTGGCCAAGATGCACCGTCTAAGAAAAGAAAATCTGCTGAAGAAGACGGATCAAAGAATAAGAAGAAGGTTACACTGAGAACCGATCAAATGGATGTCGTCAAGTCCTCGAGAAAGCAGATGCTGCAGGATATGGGATTGGACATCCCCGATGTTCTCCAGGCAAGTTCTTTGACTGGACAACCACCCTCTCACCCGAATGTAACCAAGCCCTCATCATCAACCAACGAACACCCATCCTCCAACCCCAATGTCACCAATCCCCCTTCAAAGACCAACGAACACCCATCCTCCAACCCCAATGTCACCAATGCCCCTTCAACGACTAATAACGGACAACCACCCTCCCGCCCGGTCACCAATGCCCCTTCAACGACCAACGGACAACCATCCTCCTGCCCCAATGTCACCAATCCCCCTTCAAAGACCAACGAACACCCATCCTCCAACCCCAATGTCACCAATGCCCCTTCAACGACTAATAACGGACAACCACCCTCCCGCCCGGTCACCAATGCCCCTTCAAAGACCAACGGACACCCATCCTCCAACCCCAATGTCACCAATCCCCCTTCAAAGACCAACGGACAACCACCCTCCCGCCCCTATGTCACCAATGCCCCTTCAACGACCAACGGACAACCATCCTCCCGCCCCAAGCCCCCTTCATCAACCAACGGACAACCATCCTCCTGCCCCAAGGCCCCTTCATCAACCAACGAACACCCATCCTCCAACCCCAATGTCACCAATCCCCCTTCAAAGACCAACGAACACCCATCCTCCAACCCCAATGTCACCAATGCCCCTTCAACGACTAATAACGGACAACCACCCTCCCGCCCGGTCACCAATGCCCCTTCAACGACCAACGGACAACCATCCTCCTGCCCCAATGTCACCAATCCCCCTTCAAAGACCAACGAACACCCATCCTCCAACCCCAATGTCACCAATGCCCCTTCAACGACTAATAACGGACAACCACCCTCCCGCCCGGTCACCAATGCCCCTTCAACGACCAACGGACAACCATCCTCCTGCCCCAATGTCACCAATCCCCCTTCAAAGACCAACGAACACCCATCCTCCAACCCCAATGTCACCAATGCCCCTTCAACGACTAATAACGGACAACCACCCTCCCGCCCGGTCACCAATGCCCCTTCAAAGACCAACGGACACCCATCCTCCAACCCCAATGTCACCAATCCCCCTTCAAAGACCAACGGACAACCACCCTCCCGCCCCAATGTCACCAATGCCCCTTCAACGACCAACGGACAACCATCCTCCCGCCCCAAGCCCCCTTCATCAACCAACGGACAACCATCCTCCTGCCCCAAGGCCCCTTCATCGACCAACAGACAACCATCCTCCTACCCCAATGTCACCAAGCCCCCTTCAACGTCCAACGGACAACCGTCCTCCCGCCCCAATGTCACCAAGCCCTCTTCAACGACCAACAGACAACCATCTTTCCACCCTAATGTCACCAATTCCCCTTCAACGACTACCGGACAAACATCTTCCAATGAGATTTTTGCCCATTCTTCCACCTTGGCAACCCAACAACTATTCCCCCAGCCATCGTTCTACCAACCCTACCCTTCCACATTTCATCAGTCATCCTCGCCTCCATCCCTTTACCGGCCCTATGCGTCACGTTTTCATCCGTGTACTGGGACAATGTCCCAGTCATTCTTGCCTGCACCCCCTCATCCCTCTAATTCATCTTGTCTTCCAGAATCACCCTCCCCAATGCATGGGACTCCAACCCTTCATCACCCCTTTTCATCGTCTCCTCCACGATCACCCTCCCCAATGACCATCGAGGAACCGACATTTGCCGAGCTGATCACCAGTCATCTTGTCGGCCATGATGAAGAAATCTCACATCTTGGTGGCCAAGCACCAACCTGCTCCGATTGTGCCAGAAATCGCAGTCGTATCAAAGAACTGGAGAAAGAATTAGGTATGTTTAAAGTGCATGTATCATACATGTAAACACAAATTAATTGTTGCAGTTAAATGTTTTTTCTGAACTTGTTTGAAAAGTCTCTTGAGCATTATAGAACCTCAGTAACGTGGACAAATGTGCAAAAGACGAAAACACACAGATAAAAAGGAGTTTTGCCCCAATCAGAACACTAAACTCTTTTAGGCCAGTAATTTTTTTTATGTCACTGAATTGCACTGACTTAATTTGGTTTCAGTAGAAAGTTCCCTAAAGTCATCATTTATGAATCAGAGAGACAATTTGGCCATTATTGAGAACCTGTCACATTGGAGAAAAAGACTGGTTTACAATTCTTAGTCTGAAAATAAAAGTAACCCGATCTCGAGCACGAGCAACACAGAAATTTGCTGGCGATGTATACCTACATGTATGACATGCACTGTCAGTGTAACATGGTGGACAAAATACTGACAATGAAGCTGAAAAACCTTACTTTTTGGGAAGCCACTGCAATAAGGCGCATAGCTCAGATGCACGTTGATGGGTTTCGGATTCGACTCCCATATACTAACATGTTCTTTGCTCTAATTAAATAATTAATTGAATTTATTTCCAGTCAGTTTTTGTTTCCTAAAGATAATACAAATCATACACTTACAGCTGAACTCAGAGAAGGCCAACCACTGACACAAGACGATGGCTACAGTCGCCCAAAGTCCGGCTTTGTCAGCAAGGATTTGGCAACACAGTACAAGGTACATCTGTGTATGTGTTGCACCCGCACGGTTTCCCAAACTGGTACCTACGGCACATTAATTGTAGTCTCTGATTCTGAAATTGAAGGGCAGAGACACATTGATTGACTGTAATGTTCACTTGATCGAGACTCTGCCACAAGCGATTTTAATGAATAACATCAACAAATGTAATTTCATGTCTCCTGTGAAATCTTAAATTCATGGAACTCAATCCAAGAATAATAACATACAAAGACCTGATATGATTTCTAACAATAAAACAGAACTGGGTACATACCTGAAAAATTGAAGGGCAGAAACAGTGTTTGATTGTAATGTGTAATGTTCACTTGATCAAGACTTTGCCACAAGTGACCAGGACAATCAAACAACACGCTGCCTGTCCACTCGGGCTGTACTGCTTTGAAGACAGGGGTGTACTAGAGGTCCAACTGTTTTATACATAAAGTCTATAAACACAAAATGGTTAAACAAGTGTAAGGACTCCCCCATTAATATACAAGTGTCCAATTTTCGTGACCTCTACACATGTACTTGTTTTGTTCATTCAGCAAATGTACTATAAAAATTATGTGATCAATGGCTCAATTATCTGTTTGTTAAATTCCTTCTAAAGATGGTGGAACTGACCCCAGGAAGCCGTTTATACATCCATGCTGAGGATGACCGGATGCTGGTGGGCAAGGCAGATGGCAAGCAACAAGTTCGGAAGTTGTTCAGCTTTTTGTTTCCATCTGCATCTCTGAGCAGGGGCACTCTGTGTCCTGGGCCAAACCAGCTTGACCCCCGAGTAGTGGAAGCAATATTCGGTATGTCAATAATTTTGTTATGTATTCGGTTCTCTAGTCTTAGGGCTATAATACAATTACATTTTGCCTATATACACCAAAAAGGAAGAGCTTACTTCTCTTCAAATCATAACAAACTGCATAATCCATGGTTTTCTGACTTCGTGCAGTTTCTAAAATGTGTACAGCAGTAACATCCATCGATGTCAGTTTTTCATAATAATCGATATATCGGAAATTCAATATCGAGTATACTCTATATATAGATTATTTCCCATGTGCAAGGTGAAGCCTAAAAACAGCGCTCGATACTGAAGACCGACAGTTAATTAATAGGGTTGCATACATGTATACCGGTTTTCGGCTTGATCCTCCACGCATGTTGTCGGTCCGAACAATATCAACTTGCGCCAGCCCGCGTGTTTATGGTTTTACAACGAAGATAAGAAATGATTATACGGTTGCCGCAAACGTTTGCTAGGCGAATAGCAGGGTGCAGAGAACGCTCCCCGCAATTCCCGACTCGTGATTGGCCACCCCAAAATGACATCAGATCAATTGAGGGTTACGTCCCAAACAACCGATAGGCTGGGGTGGCATGGCCGGTTTCTTTTGAGATTTTACTGTGCAAGCTAGCGGTCGTGAACTATAGCGGCGGGCCGCGGGTGAAATACAAAGAACAACTTCACAACCGCAGTTGGTCGTCGAACGTATTTTATTTAATAGGCCTACTCAAATTTTTTAAGCTACAAATAAAGACGGCAGCTTTTCTAATATACTAAAGCCCTGAGATTTTCTGGATAATCTGACACTCTTTCGGTGTTTTCGATATCATTGAGGAACATAGGAATTTAGATACATCAAAATATTTGTTACATCGAAATGTCAATATTTAGATATGATTAAAAAAGAGATATCCTGTAATTATTCTGAAAAATAGAAATTTATAAAGAAAAATTCGCGATCGCCGGACGGTGATCGCGAACAAAACACAAATAACATAAGAATAACTGCTCGACGCCGGTTGAAAACAAACGTTGTTTTTCGTGCTTTTCTCGGCATCCATGATTGTAAAACTTCGGACAAGTCAGTTAAACGATATTTACTATGAAATACAACCCCCCAAATCCACCCATTCATGATAATTCAAACAATTACCAATGGTGTATATTACCTTTAAGCTTTTGAATTTATTTTATATTTGCAGCATATACTATGATGATACAAACTTCCAACTACTCGGGAGCCAAGCTGAGGCAGACGGTTAATCGTAAACTGTCGGCCTACCGTGCCCATTCCAGGAAGCAACCTTTTAACAATTGGATAGGTCAATATTTCGATATGATTAAAAAAGAGATATCCTGTAATTATTCTGTAGCGTCTATGGGAAGGACACACTTAGGCAGAACAGTATAAAATGTTATAAAATTCACATTACCATTTAATCCAAAGTTCTTGGATCTTTTAAAAAGATAATAATACAAGATCAATTAAAGGTAGTATACACCATTTGCAGATATCGAAAAAATTTACTACCGAATTATTAAGAAATATCTTACTTATTTAAAAGTAAATAATGATTGTAGGCATCCAGCAAAATAAGGGCCCTAGATATCCTGTAATTGTTCCAAAAAATTGAATTGTATAAACCAAAATTCATTCTCGCCGTCCGGCGAGCGCGAAAAAACAAAGATAACATAAGAATAACTGCTCGACTCCGGTGGAAAACAAACGCTGTTTTTCATGCTTTTCTTGGCATCCATGAATGTAAAAATTCGGACAGGTCAGTTAAACGATATTTACTATAAAATACAACCCCCCAAATCCACCCATTCCTGATAATTCAACAAATTACCAATGGTGTATACTACCTTTAATTCCTTATTGTCAACAATTATCCTACTCCTAGAAATGTACCTCAAATCAGTACTACTTCTTCTACGTTCTTCCTCAGAAAGCTACATGTATCTTCTCATTTAGGTATAAAACGTAACTTGTAAGACTAGCTAAACTTCTTTATCATCTCTACCATCAGTGGTATCCTTTCTTAAAAGTACTCCTACATCATACATGTCCTAAGTCTTCACTAGTACTCAGTACTACTACTAGTAATACTAGTACCTTAAAGGTTTTACAGGAAATTTAAAAGTTATTTATAACTATTTACAAGTTTATAAATCAATACAATTAGTTCTGAAATGTGGGAAGAATTTAAATGAACATACCTGTGAAAAGGATGAAATTACAGATGCACCATTAATTGTTTTGCAGAGCTGTAACGGTAATTGGTTTATTTAGTTGTGCTGCTCATCCAAGAATGGCTTGAGACGCGCACTGGGAACATGGTGTGTGTAAGTTTCTGTGTGCCTAAACCAATCAGAGGAGAGTGACCATAGCAACTGGGTCACTGTCCAGCTGACTAGCTGTACAGGCCAGGAGTAGGCATATACCAAATGTACATCAGGAAAGATTCCTTTTTTTAGGGGGGTGGTAATTTTCTAGAACTTTCCAGAGGGGCTCTACATATTGTTTTAAATGCGTGTTTTTTTAATCAAAACAAATGTGCTATTTTATCAAACTCATCGCATCTTTGTTACACTCTTTCATATATTTGTATTAAAGGTAGTATACACCATTTGCAGATATCGAAAAAATTTACTACCGAATTATTAAGAAATATCTTACTTATTTAAAAGTAAATAATGATTGTAGGCATCCAGCAAAATAAGGGCCCTAGATATCCTGTAATTGTTCCAAAAAATTGAATTGTATAAACCAAAATTCATTCTCGCCGTCCGGCGAGCGCGAAAAAACAAAGATAACATAAGAATAACTGCTCGACGCCGGTGGAAAACAAACGCTGTTTTTCATGCTTTTCTCGGCATCCATGAATGTAAAAATTCGGACAGGTCAGTTAAACGATATTTACTATAAAATACAACCCCCCAAATCCACCCATTCCTGATAATTCAACAAATTACCAATGGTGTATACTACCTTTAAGCGTAACCATATCAGATATATTCAATCAAAGGTGCTATTTTATTTACCAAATCATACCACTTTTTTCTTCTTTTATAGCCATTTACAATAGTGACCGCTGAGTGGTGACAATATTGTTCATGTATGCGTAATTCACAAATTCACCAAGATTACATATAACTTGTCATTTTAGGTTCCAAATGTACCAATATGAACCAACTGTAAAATATGCAGTTTGATGCTACATTGTATATTGTTCATGTATGTTTAATACCGGCCAAAATACTTGCCATTTTATGCTCCAAATGTATGCAAAACGTAAGGTTTTCCTTATTATGAGTTGTGTGAACTTCAGTTACAAAGAATAGGCTTTCCACAAAATGATACATGTATTATTTATAGTTTTAAATGTTTATTTTTATCAAAACAAGTGTGCTATTTTATCTAAGTCATCGCATCTTTGTTACACTCTTTCATATATTTGTAATCAAAGGTGCTATTTTATCCAACTCATCATGCCGGACATTTATTCTTTCATTGCCACTTGCAATATTGACTGACTGCTTGGTGATGACAACTATTGTACCTGTAATAGTGAAATTTACCAAGATTACATTTTTATTGCCGTTTTGGGTTGCATGTATGTGACAAGATTAACCTATTGGAAAATATGCAGAATTACATGTAGTTCAAAAGAAAAGGTTTTCCCACTAGATGTGATCGCACATTAACATTCAATTGATACACTTTTGTGTGTGTGAGATGACTGTGTTAATACATTTACAATTAATACATGTATGTACTGAAGTCTTTCATGCCATTTGTGTCTCTTTAATTTAATACACCTCAGCCAACTTCACATGTATTAAACTTGTTCTTGCCCACGAAGGATAGAATGTTTATTTATGAATTTTTGGCATTTTATATGCCCCACGTGAAGTCTACACTTGAATTATTCAATTAAGTGACTAGACATTGGTTAATTTGGTGCAACGTTGAAAGAATTTTGAATACCGGTACACCATTAATATGTGCACCAATACTGCACCAATATCTGCACATGTACCAAATACACCTCTCCTGCACCATTGGGGACTACATGTACACCAAAACTACACCAAATCTACATGCACCAATACTACACCAATTTTATCGGCACCAAAAACGCACCACTGGTGCTCTTTTAGTGCTAATTTAAATAATTGGGACTACGCCAAAACTGCACCAGCCAGTACAAATGTTAGGTTGAGTTTTCAGGGGGTACACCAAAAGTGCACCAATAACGGAGCTCTGGTGTAGTTTTGGGGTACACCAATGTATTTCAAATGCCTGCACCAAAACTGCACCAACTCGACACCAAAATGGCACTACAATTGGCTAAGGGTTTTTACTCTTTCCAAAAGTGAAGTCATAACATATACTGCACATCTGCACCCGCACCCCTCTTTTGCTTTCTCGCACCCCTTTTTATCCGAGTGCCAACAGTGAAGTCAAAACATACTGCAAATTTGCGCTCGCACCCCTCTTTTTTTTTCTCGCACCCCTTTTTCTCCGAGTGCCAACAGTGAAGTCAAAACATACTGCACATCTGCACCCGCACCCCTCTTTTGCTTTCTCGCACCCCTTTTTATCCGAGTGCCAACAGTGAAGTCAAAACAAACTGCACGTTTGCGCTCGCACCCCTCTTTTGCTTTCTTGCACCCCCTTTTGCTCTTGCCAACAGTGAAGTCAAAACATACTGCACATTTGCGCCCGCACCCCTCTTTTGCTTTATCACACCCCTTTTTATCCGAGTGCCAACAGTAAAGTCAAAATATACTGCCCATTTGCGCTCGCACCCCTCTTTTGTTTTCTCGCACCCCTTTTTCTCCGAGTGCCAACATTGAAGTCGTAACTATTTGCGCCCACACCCCTCTTTTGCTTTCTCGCACCCCTTTTTCTCCGAGTGCCAACATTGAAGTCGTAACTATTTGCGCCCACACCCCTCTTTTGCTTTCTCGCACCCCTTTTTATCCGAGTGCCAACAGTGAAGTCAAAACATACTGCACGTTTGCGCTCGCACCCCTCTTTTGCTTTCTTGCACTCCCTTTTGCTCTGGCCAACAGTGAAGTCATAACATACTGCACATTTGCGCCCGCAGCCCTCTTTTGTTTTCTCGCACCCCTTTTTTCTTCGAGTGCCAACAGTGAAGTCAAAACTATTTGCGCCCGCACCCCTTTTTTGCTTTCTCGCACCCCCTTTTTATCCGAGTGCCAACAGTGAAGTCAAAACATACTGCACATTTGCGCTCGCACCCCTCTTTTGTTTTCTCGCACCCCTTTTTCTCCGAGTGCCAACATTGAAGTCGTAACTATTTGCGCCCGCACCCCTCTTTTGCTTTCTCGCAACCATTTTTATCCGAGTGCCAATTAACAGTGAAGTCAAAACATACTGCACATTTGCGCTCGCACCCCTCTTTTCTTTTCTCGCACCCCTTTTTCTCCGAGTGCCAACAGTGAAGTCAAAACATACTGCAAATTTGCGCTCGCACCCCTCTTTTGCTTTCTCGCACCCCTTTTTACTCTTTCCAAAAGTGAAGTCATAACATATACTGCACATCTGCACCCGCACCCCTCTTTTGCTTTCTCGCACCCCTTTTTATCCGAGTGCCAACAGTGAAGTCAAAACATACTGCAAATTTGCGCTCGCACCCCTCTTTTCTTTTCTCGCACCCCTTTTTCTCCGAGTGCCAACAGTGAAGTCAAAACATACTGCACATCTGCACCCGCACCCCTCTTTTGCTTTCTCGCACCCCTTTTTATCCGAGTGCCAACAGTGAAGTCAAAACATACTACACGTTTGCGCTCGCACCCCTCTTTTGCTTTCTTGCACCCTCTTTTGCTCTTGCCAACAGTGAAGTCAAAACATACTGCACATTTGCGCCCGCACCCCTCTTTTGCTTTATCACACCCCTTTTTATCCGAGTGCCAACAGTAAAGTCAAAATATACTGCCCATTTGCGCTCGCACCCCTCTTTTGTTTTCTCGCACCCCTTTTTCACCGAATGCCAACAGTGAAGTCAAAACATACTGCAAATTTGCGCCCGCACCCCTTTTTTGCTTTCTCGCACCCCTTTTTCTCCGAGTGCCAACATGGAAGTCGTAACTATTTGCGCCCAGACCCCTCTTTTGCTTTCTCGCACCCCTTTTTATCCGAGTGCCAACAGTGAAGTCAAAACATACTGCACATTTGCGCTCGCACCCCTCTTTTGCTTTCTCGCACCCCTTTTTGCTCTTGCCAACAGTGAAGTCATAACATACTGCAAATTTGCACCCGAACCATCTTTTGCTTATTATATGTTGTTATATTGTGAAAGACGATGAGTTTGTCTTCTGTGAAAATGGCAAGTTCGTCAAAGCAACTGTCCAAATTAATGATTTTTTCGAGCAAAATATACAAGCGACTACCCTTACCAGTGGCAAGGATGAGTGTCAATGTCAACGAGAGATCTGTTGCCTTATAACGTCGAACTGTTTCTGGTAAATTAACGTGTACCCAAAATTATAAAAAAACCAGGAGAAACATGATCGTTTTCGGAAAGGCCGTAACGCACCCTTTAAAGAACAACGCAAATCACATTTACCTAATTCGCACAATGCTAACTTTGAACTCACGGATCACACCAAATTAAATGAGGTGACACAGATATCTATGGGCGACTGCATATGGCAATTTTCTGGAAACAGATGAAAGTGAAATATTCCATGTTATCGATACACTAACAATTCAAGAAAATTGAGAGTGTGAAGCATCTGGGCATAATATCCGGTGCATTGGTGACAGAAAATTATTCAATCCAAAAGGATTTTCCGAATCTTAGAAACCCCCAAAACAGGCAGTGTTGGCTATAAATTCCGTTTGGCGAAAACGTATTCGGAGTACTCAACCTGCCGCCAAAGAAAGCAAGGAGGAGTGAGTTGAAGAGACATCGAGCAGCGACGCTCTACATAGGAGAACCATTGGGAAACAACTGGAAGAGGCTTGGCGGGAAAAAAAGAGACTCATCTTTGGGCTAAACGCACAGAATGGTTTCCGAGACGAATAGTCTCCAGAGAGCTTTGCTGCCCTAGATCGTTAACTAGGGAAGCAGTTGGACTGCAAGACCTTACAGCTGGATGCAAGTACTATCGATGGACTTTGGCTACTGCAAATATTTTCATGAAGATTTTTATAAATTTAACAACTAATGTAACATTTGTTTTTGTCAAGTATAATAACAAACATGTTTTTATTGGTTGAAAATGCTGTGTTGTTTATATTGCCTGGTTATTGTATTCCCTGGATCTTAGGATTGTCTCCTCAGTTATCCAAGGGGATATATTGTTGCGTTCACGCATACAGCGAGCGGTCTTTATTTCTTTCCCAACCAACGCATACATTCTTGCAGCGATATGTGTGCCCCTCACACAGCGCGAAGTTATCACGCACCACTACTGGTACGCGTGTATACGGTATGCTATTGTGTAGCGCGCAATGCATCCAGCATGTACTGTGTGCTATGACCTCGTTCACAGCGAGTTATGACTTAGTCGTTTTTCCTCATACTTTCCCCGGAGTCGATGTGAATTCCCCTCATATACCTTACCCCTGTATTCGACCCAAACTGACCCTTCACATTAGCCAGTGTGGACCGCTAAACCTTCCCGTGTATCTGACCCTATACATAGCGACTGGGAGCCGCTAAACCACACTGTACTGTCAAGGTACACCAGAGGTCAAGTTACCCTCCCCACGCAAGAGTTTACTCCATAGAACTGTGTGTAGGTTCTCATCTTGTCTAGAGACTAAGTCTTGTGCATAACCATGTACCGAGAAAGTTACCCCTTTCCCTTTCCTCGAGGATTACTCCCCGTAACGCACCCACGAGTAATCCTACTTCACCCGCTCACCACAACTCTCGGACTTTCTCCTGCAAGAATGTCTAAGTCAGAACGTGTACAAATCCTCCATAGGAACATCCCCATTGACTTTGTACACGTATGCATTATTCATAACTACCAGAATCCAATGCTCTCATTGGTTAAGACGCGCACCCAAAAGCCTATATAAAGGGCGTGGAAATGGCGGAGTAGATTATTATCCGAGCTGAGCTCATACACAGAGCTTCGTTCCCAGCATGAGCTGTATGCTCTAGCCACAGAGCTTCACTCTCTCAATACTCAGATAACATGTAAGGCACAAACTAGATCTTGTATATAGTGCGCCCTCTATTGTGATGTAAATACTTCTGAATAAACCAGTAGTATAGTGTGTGTAAGATGCTGTATCTTGACTCTTATTTTGATAACGGCTCTACCCAAGTGAGACGTTACAATATGTTAGGTATTAAACAAGGTCTATTTGTGCATGGCATTCTGTTGAATTAGATGCGACAAGGATTGATGTCTCATTTGTTTATTCATGGAGGAACCTTTGTATTTCTCCATGGTTTAATCATCGGTCGGCCAAGTGTCAAAATATCCTGACTAACTGCGTCTGCGATGAGAACATACAAGTATTTTATAGCGAAGTTTAAAACATGGTGATATAGGCCCCGGTATAGTGTAAAATCCCTATACATGCCGTAACATGAGGCCAGTAGGCTAATTCCTCCATGATACAACCCACAAGTATCACACCCTATCGTATTACGTGTAGGTACATGTAGTAACACAAAGTATGCATGAACACAGTACTGGACGTGCATAGCGATATATTGTGCGTATTTGACCTCGATCGTGTTTCATCGTATCGTAACGTTATGCAAATCTCGGTAATCGTGGTCACTGTGAGGACGACGACCACTGGTTTCTTATTGGCTATATCTGTCAGCGCACAAACTATGGTCGCTGCTTCTTTATTGGCCCATTCTGATTTGTACACGAACCATCGGTACCGATGGTTCGTGTACAATCAATTAAATGTCACTTCTATCGAGAGTGTCCGAGTAATGTAGGCCCTACATGCTTCTGTTTTACATAGTTACGAGGCTAACTTTCCACCTAACTAAGCAGATTTTTTTTTTGGTGACCCTGCTATATAGACCTAACACACAAAATAAAGTAGACAATCTTGGTCAAGATCGTCTAGTGCGGCGACTACATGAAAGCAACAAGTGTGGTACAAGCAGAGATATGCACCACTTCCGTGCTATATGCCAATTAGTGTTGTTAATGGTAACTTGTGGATGTCCTCACAAACCTATTTCCCCAAAAGAGTCGGTATGGAAAACAACCTTCACACCTCAGAAGTCGACCAAAAGATGTGAATTCAATGCAAAGTTTCAACGTGTTAGATCCAACAGGAAATACATCACCATGTATTGTTGTATAGTGAACCTTAAGTTCAACTACAGTCCCTAACGTACGTACCTCATGATACACCAGACGTTCAGACAGTCTCGGTGGAAGAAAGTGGGATTTAAAAACCGTTCAGGAATGTGCCCGTTGGTGGACTTGACGACCAGTTATAAAGATCCAGTAATGTCAAACCCGGCACGAGGGGATAGGTAGTTCAAAGACACAGAGAGCACACAGAGGGGAAACAGTAAGAACTCAAAATTCACGCGATATACCGACAGTTCTACGAGTATAGTTATTTACTGAGTTCAGGTTAGTATAGGTATTACAGCTCGATTTATACGGTAGTCGTCGTCGAACGGGTCGGCGTGAGCAACATGTTTGCCAATGAGAGAGAGCTTGTGTTGAGATAAGAGACTCCAGCAAAGGCGGTGTGGCAGCATTTTTAGGATGGTTCAGTGTGTTGTGACGAGGATTGTTATTGGCGTGATGTAGTTTTTTAATTAATTATTTACCCTTTATCTATACAGTTAAATGATTGGGGTTTTTTTCAAAGTTATTACGAGTTCAAATTTTTGTTATTCTACTGCACACATTGTTGTAGATATTATTATTACTGATATTACATAAATATTTTTTTCCGGGACTAACTACATCCCTCTCTCATTCCCAACATCTCAACAAAATCAAAGTTCAATTAGGTGTTCCCAACACGATCTGGCTCAATTTTTTTAGAAAACGACAGTCATGTTTAATGTATGCAAACTTTTAGATTTAAGTTTTGTCTGATCTCATTGAGTATGCCTATATAGAAATGTTAAGTGTGACTGGTTTTTAACCTATTAAAAACTTTTTTCAGGGTGAACTCAACCGAGACGGGGAGGCCCATCACGACTTCGCATACACCGGGGTCGTGCAGTTTGGCATGAAAATGTCTATGGCATCCTACAGCCAGTTCATTGCTGGTGTCCGCGCGGAAGACGTCCTGCACTCTGTAGTTCACTTGGGTATGAACATTTCAGACCCTGGAGGGCAGGTCACCTTAAACCCCGAGCTGAGAAGAAGGGGAGGCAGGTTTTTTTTTCCGCTGAGCGATAGACATGGCACGAGTGCCACGTTCACTGTTTGCAATCCGGGCGGACTTCTCGACGCTATGACCATACGATTTGGCCTGGGCAACATTGCGCAGATGTGGGGTTATCATCCAGTCAACATGCACGCCAGGTCCGTGGAGCTTCGGGAAAGGAAGCAGCGATGTCATTTCCTGGCATCCTTAGTGACCCACCCGACAAAGGCCTACAAAGCATTGCACGAATGTCTTGCTATCTGGACCAGCGCGACTAGGGGCATCCTGCAGTATCTTACGGTTTGCCCTCACACGTTCAGAATAGAGTTGCTCCTCAAGGACGCCATCGCGGTCGACAATTTTCCGGGCGGCGAGTTCATCAATTGGATGATAGAGACGGAAGCCATCATCGTTCGCCCGCACAACCGTCCGGCAATCGCAGCCGCGGCCGAAATCCTCGGCGTGGTGGAAAATGAGCAACAGTGCGTAGCGAGGCGAGTGGCGGGCAAGGCGTTCCTTGATTTTGTAGTTGACGGGGGCACTCTCCGCCTGCTATACCACCCGCTGAAGGCAGCACTTGGTGGTACCATCGGCAATTCTCCTAATCTGTTGCCTCCTACGCCAACATTGGAGCACGTTGGCCACCAAGAGCTCGCTCAGGGCGCAGCGCAATCGGCAGTCCAAGCTGCGAGACATCTACTCATTCGGCCGCAGGCAGTCCAGTTGTTTTTGGAAAATCTCAACGAAACCTGCCTGCCCTGCTTGCAACCGGGCCCCCAAGAACTGAAAGTGCCGTGGATGAACTTTCTGCTGCGCTTGATTTGCTGCTGGCGGTCACTGGTGGGACTCTATTTACACTTATTTGACGGTAACAACCAGCGGTTGCACCAGGTCTGCGGTGGGCAATGTGGAGGTTTGTTTCCTTTTTAGTGCTTATATCTGTATGTAACCTTCTGTGTTATATAGGGTATCCGGTCGAGTTATTAATTGTTTTGTATTATCTCCACAATATTTACATAAAAATTACATCTAACATATTCGTAAATTTGTTATACATTTGTTTAACTTTTTTCAACCGTTTAGTCTAGCTTTTGTCTACGCTCTTTTCTTCTTTTCGTCACCCGTCTTGGTTGTTAGGTAGGGATTAATTGCTAAACACTCATACAAACTCAAAATTCTTTTTTGATTTGTCTCTTTAATTTTGTTATTCTGCTCTTTGTGGTTATGCAGGTTTTGCAGATGCTGCAGCATAGCCATGCCATTAAGGGCTATCCAGCCATGCTGTGTTCCGTGTTTGCAGCAATGGTCGCCGCCTCAGAAATGGATCCAATGGCCCTTCTCCGGTTCATGTTGAAGGAGTACAGCATAACCGCCTGGCCTAGGATGCTGCCCGCCTTCTCCCGAAACAACCCTCTGCGTTTCTGTTTGTTAATTGATAACGACGCGGAGAGGCGGTTAATTCGCGAAAAGGCAGCTATTGCTGAATGTCAGACAACGGCGATTAACTGCCCGCTTCCATCAAGACGGTTTTGCCCTTGGACCCGATCATATCACAGCTCATCAGGTGCATCGATGATGTGGTACGTTGCTGCTCGCCCTTCGACCAACCGCGACCATATGGACATCTTCGGGGTGCTGATCCTTGTAACTCACAGGGAGCGGTTGAGACGAAACAAACCGCCTCGATGGCATGTTGACACATATTCAATTGCCCCCTGACCCTGTTATTGCTTTTCCCGATCGATCCATTTTTTATTATTTCTTTCAATGTATTTTGTCATGGTCCCCCCCCCCCCCCCCCCCCCCCCCCCAAGAAATCAACGTGCACGAAATTTGCAGCGTTATGCGAGATTACCAGCTCTTGCAGGATCAGGACTTGGTTGTAGGAGAGTTCCCTTTTTTCCTTCAGTGGCAGGTACCAACGGGTACGGACGTGCCTCGCTGCATTGTCGAACTGCGGGACAGACTGCATCAGGGGGGTGAAGATGACATTGAGCTCACACCGGACCTCGTGGAGGCCGGAGAAAGACGACAACGACATGGAGGTTGATTTTCCGCAGCCAGTGGAAGATGTCCCTCCCCCCAGACGGCGCAGACGAGGTCTATACTATTAGTATTTTGTAGTTGGCAGTATCTGTACTCTGTCAGTACACACCCAATCATCAGTCACGGAGAGACCCAATGCTACAAAATACTAAGTAGTATTCTGTAGTACGCAGTTCTTTAGCCTAAAGTAAGGCCTAGGGGGTTAGGGTTAAGGGGGTGGATCGTGCCTGCTGTATTGACTATACTTTCACTCTTTACACTACAGAGATCCCCAAAGATGCCAGTTTTACTGTGTGTCAAAACTTGTAACCAATATGCTGAGCTACATGTAAGTCATGTCAAGCACCCATGTATTGTACAGTAAATACTATGCATTCCTTCTGCACTAATTTTATGCAGCTATGTCTAGCACATGCACAGTGCTGTATTCATGCAGCTTGTCAGTTGTTCTACTTTGTATTGTGCGGTGCTCTAGCCCTGCAGTCGAGAACAATAGCCCTTATTGTTGCAATACTACCTTGTGAGTGCACATTTGAGATCTGGTGATTTGGGGTGGAGCATGACTTGTGTGAGATTTACTTGGGTCACTCTGATTTTGAGATCCCATGTGTGAACATTGTCACTGAAATTCAGTTGTATACGCGTGCATGTTATAACACTGCTGCGAAGTATTACTGGCAGCTTTAACGCTAGAGAATAACAGCCCGTGTTTTGAACACAATCTTCGGTTGGCGCAGGTCGATGGACGCTGCATGGTAACAGATATTTCTTATCATTACCGGAACATTTATAATTATGCATAATATACATGTACTGTCTCTTGAGAAATTGTTGGATAGGTCTTAGAAAACAAGATGTATTATTTATAATAGACAAGTGATTTGTATTAGTTTCAATTAAGTATCAACATGAAGCGTTAAATCCTCCGCACATATATCTGGCAATCCAGAAGTGATAACATTTTCAGAAAATATTTCCTAGAAACCTGTACATGTGACGTTAATTGTCAAGTTTATTTGCTATAATTTTGAATTGAAAATGTTTTATACCAAAATGCTCATATTCTTTTCATTTTGTATGTCATTTCTTAATGTATACTAACAGTTAATTTTATATCTCTGCTTAGGTGATGGACGGAATGACAGTCCTGGCCATTCGACACAATATCTCACATATACGTTTATGGAAAATACTACAAAATCTATCATCCATGCGGAGTTCTTGGACAAGAGGGCGACAGAACTAATTAGTGTTCGCATAGAGCCAAAAGCACTACAGAAGGGCCTTGATTTTTTGAAAAAAGAAAACGTCCAGATCGGCGAGCTAGTGACAGATGCCTATACAACAATCAACACTAGAATGCGCAAGTACACTAATGCCACTTGATTATTTTTGAATTGTTTTGGTTTTGCTCCAATTTGTGCATTCAATTTATATTGGTTGAGGGGTGGGGGGGGGGGGGAAGTAATAAGAACGCCGACAATACAATATCCTGCCTTTAAAAAAGAAAAAGAGTCTTCGTTAAAAAAATGATACAACAAGATCCCTTTATAAGGATGTAAGTTGTTGAACACCCCTAAAACGATGTCATTGGTAATTAACAGTTGTAATATTTGGTTAAAGCATCTGAATTTATCTGGAGTCCCACATTCGAAGATTAGTAACATAAAGTGTGGTTGACATTTTATACAACAGCACCGAACAGTAGAACTTACCAAATCAACATCGACCTCGTTTTACCAATAGATAACCTTCGACTACAAACGTCTCAAATTATATGAAGACCACTTTGTTATTTCTAATTGCAGTTCAGTACAAAAGCTGCGAATTGACCATTGCTAAAATGGAACCAGGACATAAAAACATTGGCGGATCTTCCACAGGTGTGACTACAATACCAAAAATTATTTGTTAAGGTATGATCGCAAATGCTTCCGAATGCGCTTTGTTGTGTAGAGACAATTAATGCAAATCAATAAACGTTTTGCAAAGGCCTGAATAGAGACTTTTAAAGTAGTTTCTATCACTTACTAAACCTGCAAATAGAAGACGGCAACAAAAGTTACCATTGTAAAAAAAGAAAAATGATTAAAGGGGGAAAGTGACATGATAAAATGTCTATCAATGTGAAACTGCCCTTTTATCACATACATGTACCAGTTATGATCGACACTTGACAAATGAAACCGACAGGTTGTTACATGAACATTCATCTTCTGCAGCTCCCAGTGCGCACGCAAACAAAAATAAACATCCTTGTTGAAACAAATGTCACTAACAACTACCGACGAAAAGACGTTAAATATTGTATTTGAAAGCATTTTTGGGCCATGAATCGGTGTTATTCTGAGACGATTTTCCCGAGTGAAGGAAAATATTTATTAATGACTGCCCGGTGTGGCAAGAAGGACACAGGTTTACTCCAATGCTTTCTGAATGCAAATTTCATCCAATGCCGAGGCGAGACGGGCCAAGCCTGGCCTGGCCTGTCAGAGGGAGGAGAGTTTTCTAGCGAAGGACCGAGTTGGCTGGCGTCGGTTCCTCGGGCACGACTCGTAATGAGGTTTCTGCTCAACCGACCTTAAACAACAAACACAGTGATGACTCTTTCAATGACATTGCCTCGTCAGTTCATGAAACCAATTCACAACCATGCACAGTGTTTTCTGGCATATTCCTTCAAGAAGAACAAAATACCTCGAAGGTGAAAAAGTGGTTGGATTCCGCCACTCTCTCCTCGTCTTTATGTATGTAAGGCGAAGCTGATGAATCAATGTCGTATTTGACCGATACCGAGGATAACAACGGCATCCACACATCAAATGAATCACCGATTCACCGAGTATCCAATGTGTAAAACATATATATTTTGCTCTGTCTTCACTTTCTGTTGAAGTGTTGGTCATTTGGTGCTTGGATGTTTTCTGTGTGGATCATTAGGACAAAAAAACAAAAAAAAATGTTTAGTGTCATGCCTTCAAAAAGATAATACAAATTATCATTTTTTTCAACAACAAAAAAAGAGAGAAAAAGGAGGCGGCCTCAAAAAAAGAAGCGGGTGATGACGTTAAACTGTTTTTTTTGTTTTGTATTTGGCCTAATATGGAGTTTAAGTACATGCTAATAACAAATTCATTTGGAATGGATTTAGAAGGAATGATACTTGATAGGTGTATAGTTTGTGACATTTGGTACATTGCCTGAACTAATTTAGTCCCCATATGGTTGTGTATGAAGTTGCAAATCTTTAAAGCATTTGTAAAGGACAAAAATAATACCTGGGGCAAATTATATCCTTCAGCTTTTTGCAATATTGTTTACAAGTATACATTTTTGGGAACACACCATTTCATGCAGTGAAACTGTTGCAGAACAAGTGCGAGACTGCAAATTTCCTCAGCAAAGTCAGGCAAAAGACGAAGAAGTGTACGGATGGGATTGAACATTGTTGAAAAAAACAAAAAAAAACGACAATTTACTCAATGAAATTTGATTGAAATATAAAAAAAAATTATTTGGTTTTTTGATTACCTACATACAGTACAGGAGTGATTATTAACAGAAGTAAAGAACCTGTTTCCTGGGACAGACCCGTCTATAAGATACATCAAGATGTCCAGCGAACATGGACATCCCTTGGACTTAGTGGGAGATGCAATCCCACAATAGTCAGAAAAACCGTCACCACCAAGGTATAAAGCTACTTACCAGATGAGTAAAAGCACAATCTGAAATGACAGAATCATTACTATTTACCATGGGGCACGCAGGAAAAGACAAGGAGAATGCTGTAGATACTGAAGCATTGGATGTGCGATACAAATTTGTTTGGAAGTCACTAACGCACATGCATGCATGCTTACGTCCAGCATAAACTTCATTTCGAAAGTTGAACTTCAAGAGCAACACACGTAATTTTCAGCAGCGTCCACAAATCATGTTGTCCACTGAAAAGAGCCCGTCGGACGACGGATAATTGAATGCAGGTAATGTTGCTTTCTGTTATAGAACAATTAATGAAATCGGAAGTGCCTTAATGATCATTACTTCTTGCAAACACATAGGATGTTACATTGTGGCTACTCCGTCGGGTGTGCCGATCGTGACGGGAAGCCAAGTCCCGATCGTCAACGCGCATCAGGAGTGTAATTAATCCAAGGGGAACAACTTGCCCAACTTGAGGAGGCTTTTCTAGTTAGTCAAATATCCGTCCGTTGAAGACCGGCAGAAATTATGCTGTTTAGGTTTGCCCGGCTATTTTAAAACATTTTTCATTCTAATTCACCAACCTAGATTCGAAGCACATCAGGAATTTCTGGTTGAGAGCTCAGCAAGAGCTACAGTCTCTGACCATGCAACCCAAGTACATGTAAGTTACATTTTGGGGCTGCATGGCCAATACCCGTAGATCATCAAATTACTACTAATAATAATAATAAGCATTTATAAAGCGCTCTTACACATGGTATCACAGCGCCTAACAGCGATGATTACAGAAAAAACAGTCAGATATGGTGAAGGTGATAACAATTAACAAATAAACAAAAAGGCTTTGAGAGTTTTTGAACCCTTCAAGTGACTGTATAGTGAGTAGTGACTGTAGTGACTAGTCAAATAGCCTCGTATTGTTTTTTACAGAAAAATCATACATGGTGTACATGGGTGTTTACATAAACGTGGAGGCCAGTAGTGAATTCTTGCACTTGCAATGTATTTTGCCAATTTAAGCAAATTAACAAAGATCAATGACATTTTTTTTGTGGTTTTTAGTAACATATTTGTCTGTAAATATGTTAGGGTCAGTAGTTGTCAAAATAAATCCGCACATTTTTTTTAAATTTTAGTAAATGTTTTGGAGTCACCAATTTTTTGGCGAAATTTATGTGACATCAAAAACTTAATTACAAACAAATAAAATTAATCTGTAATAATATTTAAAATATCATTTATTTTCTAAGCAAAGTATCAACAAGTAACTATTTTTGAAGTCTATTAAGAAGAATTGGTAAGAAATTGTAAAAAAAAAAGATCTGGATCATGAAAATTTTCGCATCACTCCGTAACATTTCGTGTCAGCATATGTTACGGTGTGAAATGTCTTTACAAATAATAACTACATTCAAACATAACCAAAAGAGTTGCAAAAAGCAACATTTTTTATCATACCAAAAGAGTTGCAAAAAGCAACATTTTTTATCATATCTGGCACCAACTTTTCAACAGAAAAGGGTAGAAAGCTATTATTTACCGGGATTGAAAAAATATCCCACCATATTCCGAAATTCTTGAGTATTTGGAGTCATCCGATTTCGTTACGGAGTGGTGTTTCGATGCGCTGAAGAAAACACAAATGTATTTCTTTTTTATGAATGAGTATCACATGATACATCACATGATGTAGCCTCAGTTAGTGCCGTCTGCAAAATTCCTGCTCGAACTCCGGCACCTGCAGCCGGACTGAATTTGTTTTTCGTGTTGAGCTGGTTACGGAGTTGCCAGGTTACGGCGTGATCTACCCTTTTTCCGGGTCATCCAAGGTAAGCTTCTTATTTACCTTCTACTTGTGAATAAAATGCGATAAAATGGGTCACTAGATTTGAAATACAAAGTTTAGAATTCTTTAGAAGTTGTAATAATGACCTGATGTCATGTGTAGAGCATCGTGTAGCTTCCTTTAAACGCACGACCACGCTTGTGTTCGTGTCACACTTTGGCCTCCACATTTATGTAAACACCCACATGTACATTTTATACTGTATATTATTATTATCATGTGATCTTTACCAAGTGATGGTGTAACCATCTTTCAGGAACCCAGCTTACAATGGAGACCGCAGCTAGGCTGCGAAATCTACTCATAGTGGACATCCTTCTGACCCAGGCGCCTCGGGAAGGCGTCATTGAGAACGTCACACTTGGCGAATTTCGGCAGAGGAAGAATCATACCCTACCAAGGACCTTTGAGGAGATAACATCTTTTCAGGTGAAACTCTTTGTGAAAGTTGACCGAGAGCACAATGACTTTACCATTAATTTAAATTCATAAATTCATTAGTACCAAACATTATCATTTAGTCACAGCACAGTTCCTGGTGAACTAATACAAACTAATTTTAAGAGGGTGGGGTTTACCCCAATTAGGTGATTTGACACAAAATAACCCAAAGTCAATTTGTTGTAGGTTGCCAAGCATAAGACGGCAAGGGCTGGGCCGGCAGTAATATTTTGCCATCAGGAGACGAGAGCCTACATAGAGTACTATGTCCAGTATGGCCGGCCAGTATCCAGGCGTGGTGAGCAAATAGGTCAAAGTTCTTTACAGGATTTCTGTTCCATGTATTTTGTCTATCTGTAGCACCACAGATGTACCTTGCATTAAAGAGACGTGCCGGTACATTGTAGTCATAAGTTGGAGAAATGACAACAAAGTAGATATTCTTTGATTCGAAGGTATAATTTATGTTTACATACTTAGTACAGGTACATGTATTTAAATTTGTTTAGGAGTTGACATCCTCTCAGACTCCAGTCCACTGTTTTTAACCACCAACAGCCCAGCAGTGACAAAAGTGGCCCAACATGTTCAAGCCACCTGGAGGTCGATGGATTAGCCTGGGGCAATAAATCCCACTATCATAAGGAAAACCATGGCAACAAAGGTACAGTTGTTAACAGTTTCGAAGGTGTATTTTGATTCGAATGTATAATTTATGTTCACATACTTAGTACAGGTACATGTATTTAAATTTGTTTGGAAGTTGACATCCTCTCACCCAAAACAAATAGAAACCTCAGCCGGCTGGAGCAGGCGTACGTAGACGGAGAAGGTGTGTTTAGTCGCTTACTGAAGCATTAGATGTGCGATACAACTTGTTTGAAAGTCACGTACGTGCAGCATAAATTTCAGTTCGAAAGTTAAAATTCAGGAGCACAACACACAATTGTTAGCGTCCACAAAATAATGTCGTGTACTGATGAATTCAATGCAGGTATGCTGCCTTCTTTTCTACAACTGGAATCATCCTTTAATGATCATTACATGTACTTCTTTTATATTTATAAGTGTCTAATTTTTTTTGTGTGATTCAAATTATGTATATAACTCGTGATTCAAATTATGTATATAACTTTTTAAAAAATCAAAAAAATCCCACCCCCCACCCCTTTTAAATTTCTCTTTTCGTTAATTTTTGTTTGTTCGCTTTTCAAGAACAGAAGATTCCGAAGAGGGGTAACCGGAATGGGTCAAGTGGACGCCGTGACACGGGATGCGTATACCCAGACTCCCAGCTGTTACTGGTGTAACACCCAAATGTGACCTGCTCCGACGAAACCCGCCTATTTTTTTAGCTTAGAAACTCTTACTTTGTGTTATTTTTTTTAATTTTTTTTTTATTGTTTTCATTCATTCCCTTGATAACAATCAATCAATGAACATCCCCCCCCCCCCCCCCACTTTTTGTAAGTTTTCTTTGTTTTCTTTTTATATTTATAAGTGTCTAATTTTTTGTGTGTGATTCGAATTATGTATATAACTTTTTTTTAAATTTCCCAGCTGTTACTGGTGTTACACCCAAATGTGACCTGCTCCGACGAAACCCGCCTATTTTTTAGCTTAAAGCGCTCTTACATATGGTATCACAGCGCTTAACAGCGATAATTACAGATAAGTCGGTTATAGTGAAGGTGATAACAATTAACAAATAAACAAAAAGGTTTTGAGAGAGTTCCTGAACCCTTCAAGTGACTGTAGTGACCAGTCAACTAGCCTCGTATTGTTTTATACAGAAAAATCATAAATGGTGTCAAGGTCTTAGGCAGGATTTTGTGAATTGGGTGTGTAAAAAAAAAAGTTGGGTGTGTAACAATTTGAGCTTATGTAACTGCGGAGCATGTGCGCGGAGCATGTGCGCGAAGCGCACATCACGAGCGCGTAGCGCGAAGTCCCTGCGGCAGGGGTTCAGGGCCCGCTTAAGGGCCCTGAAATTTTTAGGTTTCTTAGGTGCTTTCTGGTGCAATCTGAGGCCAATTTCTACCTATTTTTTGTTAATGTTGTGGCAATATGAAGCCTGATTTTTATACAATTTTTTTTAAAATCTAATATTTACCATTTTTAGCTGGAATGATAACTTGAAATAAATTTTGACCAGAGGAGTATATTATGGATAGCGGTATTGGAAGTTTGGATTTAAAAACAGCGCACACTGACTCACACTACGTGTAAAATGGGGTAACGGTCAATTGGTCATAAACCTGTAAAACAAATAAGAACACCGATAGGAAGAAAGGAGACACAATTTTGACATTTCTTATAAGTTACTTTGTCTTTATTTCAGTCATACCCTACTATACATAAATAACTAAAGTGCAATAACTAAACATGGCACAGAGGAAAAACTAGATACATTTTTACTCTAGAACCATTTGGAAAGACTGGTCATGACTTATTCACTAAATACCATGGTGACTCTGTGACAAGTCTGTATGTCCAGAGGCTAGTAGAGCCATTAGGACTATAACAAAAACGTAACAAGTCACCATTTCCCAAGAATTATTGGTGGATAATTACCCACATCAAAAAGAAACCATCCCATAAAAAAAGAAACCCATCATGTCCTTCTTACAACTTCTCTTTTTCATTGGTTGTAATTTTCACATCTATTTTAGGGACAAAGTAAATATCATGGTTTTATTAAATATAACCCAGCAGATTATTTATTAAATTTGAAAAAAAAAATTCTTGAGATGTGTAGAAATTCACTTTAGGATTGAAGTACATGCTTCTGGGAGTAAGTTGCTGGGATAGAACCTCAGCTCGTGCATTTGAGGGACAATGCAGGACAACAAATAATCATACCCATTTTCGATGAGAATCATGCCTTTGTTTTGGGGTCTTAATTTAAAGTATTTCAAATATTCATGGTTCAGTTTTGGTATCCTGGGGTCCGCCATCTAGATTTGGTACCACCTCGATTTTAATCTTGCTTATTTATTCTTGGCTCGTATAGGTTTGGTAAAAGCTACATGTGTAGCCTTGTAATTTACGGGCCACGAAATAGATCGTTTTGGTCAAATACAAGAAAAACGGAAAATAAATCATATTAAAAATGTTTAGGACCTCAAAATATTAGGTGTTAAGGTCCCGTTTTCTTTTTTTTCTGTTCTTTTTTTAAACAATGAAACTAGAAATAAATGTTATTAAATAAACCGGGAATTTATTTTGCTAGTCTCATAATTCAATGGTCGGGTGATTGTCGATTTTATTAGATACCGGAAAAAAACAAGAATATATTGTATTATTATTTACTTTTGAAATCGGTTGGAAATTGTTTAGGAGTTCAGACAAATAAGTCTTTAAGTACCCTTTCTTCTTTTTTTCTATTAAAACAAAGACAATTTCATAATTAACCTTAGGAATATATATTTTAAAAAAATGACTAGGGTTTCGTAAATAAACAGGCTGAGGTTTTTTTTAACACCTTTTTATTTGTACATCGAGGCCAGTAGATAAGAATTTCTTAATCCAAAATATGCTTGCGTAGTGTACCGCGTTCAGACGAGATATTTACGCCGGCACTGCGCGGTAAAAAGTAGCTTAACTTATTCCACCGAGGTAATACGCAACTGCGTTGTACGACTAAACGAAAGCGCGCGTGCTGGACAATTTTCCTAACGCGTCACAGCGCGGCACGGCACGGCGCGGCACGGCACGGCACTACAGCTAGCCCACTGCTTGTCGTAATCGCTGATCTTGCGGGAAGATTTAATTTGCATCCGTCACAAAAGCTTTCAAAACTGCCCCTCACCGGTGACAACAAAACTGCCCAAGTTATTTTAAAAGCATGATAAAGGTTTAAGGTTGATAACCTTTTTTTTAATGGAGAATGTAGTAGGCCTATTCACACGATGGACGCCGATATGATCTGACCACAACAAGCGTGTGCAACAACGCACCGCAGGAAACATGCCGCGGAAAACATATTGCAAAAACACGCTGCGCTGTATCGCTCTAGAACGAGCGTTACTACCTCGAAATAAATACATTAAAACAGAAAATACAAACACCGTAAAGGGTGACCATGATCTGAGAATTAACCTGCAGGAAATGACTTTCTTCATCGACGTTTTTTTGCCGGTTATTTTTACTTCTTACGAAGTCAAATTCGACCAGTTCGTGTGTTCTTCCACCATAGTTCGTGCATGGTTCGTGTAACGGAAAAATACATGCGTGTTACGTCGGCCATGGACTGGTCCAGTCCTTAACTTTGTCTATTGAAGCGTGCGGCGGGAACCATTCATGCTGCATGTGGGTCATTCCAGCAGGTTGGGACACGTGCATATTTTGCCATTTCACCTATAAGATTTAGTTTTCTTGGGAAGAATGAACTATTTTTCTTGTCAATGATGGTTGAAACTAGAGAGTTACAAAAAGACCTATTGAATGATACCAAATTTGGTGACATTAGTTATTTTATTTTTTAGATATTTCATAAAACATGGTGGCGTGCAAGGCTAGTTAGGACGTAACATGTGTGACAAAAATTGAGTAGTTTTAAGTATGCAACTTGCACATTAATAAATACATAATTTAACACCCCTTTGCTAATAAAGTAGCATAAAAGAACATGAGAAATAGTAATTGTAAGTCATATCTTTCTTGTTTACGTCATTTATTTTGTTAGAGCTCACCAAAAATGAGTAGTGTAGACGTAACACAAGGTGTCCACTTTTGTAACATTTTGTTTGGGGGTGTAGTATTTTCCCTTTGCTTCAAAGCAAGTCTAAAATGACTTAAATTCATCACATCTGACTTGATTTATGAGAAAATTATTCATAAAGTTGGAAAATAGTTGCACTTTTTCAAATATGACGAGAAATCAGGTCATTTTGGGGTACGGTGTCCATGTTACGTCTGAACAATTTAAAACTATTTGTTTCTATAACTGGTAAATAAGCTCAATAGGATGTGTGGAACTAACGTTGTACCAAATAACTGGACACAACAGATACACAAAATACACAAGCTAGACTTGCATTTCATTCATGTGTGAATTATTCCATTTTAGATTTGTGGTGTCCATGTTACGTCTGCACTGTGGTTTGGTAACAAATGTTGCAATTGAACACAATATGAAACATTTACCAACTTATAAACAATAAAAATAGAATATGGTGACATGCTAAGATATTTAAATATGAAAAGATTTTTGTTTTAACAATATGCATAACATTTATGAGTGATTTAATAATTATACACCGTGTCCATGTTACGTCTGCACTGTAAAATATGCTACTTTTGTTTGGCATTTTCTTGTATTAGGTTTTAGTTACCTGTTTTATGCATAATCATATCAAACAACTGACCACCTAAGTTTAGAGCCATGTAATTCATTGCTTTCATGATATCATGGGTGATTGTTCTCAATATTTGACACAGGATGTAACATGGGCACGGTGTCCATGTTACGTCTGCAACACACCATTTTAAGATGCAATTCCCAAGATTTAAGACAAATTGTACAACATAGCTACTAAAATTAAATTTATACTATCCAAGTCTATAAACTAAACTAATATAATGCTACTTATAGCACAGTATTTGTTGTTAATTCAAGTTTTGTATAAGTTTTCTTGTTTTAATTACACGATGAGAAAAGTAATTTGCTACGATTTTGTTGTTGTGATTTTCAACCCTTTGTAGAATTCATAGATAAGAAAGTTTACTTATTTGCAAAAAACTTAATGGTTTCTATCATTTTGACTAAGATATGGCAATATACAATGTGATCCAAGCTGATTATTAAAAATCTAATCTCAAATTGGTGTCCATGTTACGTCTGCACAAAATTATTGACATTACTACCTTACGGTGCCATTATGAAAAAAATGATTAATTATATGGTAATAAAAATATTATATGTTGAATGTACATAAGTATATGATACCATAATGATAAAATAGTAATCTTGCAAGCAATTTGAAATTTTTACTCATATGTCAGTAATGTCACACTCTGTGTCCCAACCTGATGGAATGACCCATGTACATGTATGCTTGCACGAGGCGAGCGCACATGGCTTTCTGGCACCCATCATCGTACCGCACGCGCATCGTATACCAGCACGCAAAGCCTTGTTGATTTATCGGGGCATATTGGGGGAAAAACAGCGAAGTTTTTCTTTCGAAAATAGCAATTGTAAGTAATTAAACAAAATACACAGACAGCAAAAATATAACAAGCGTTTTAACATAACAAAAAGTGCACGGCCGGCGTATTGAATCTTGGGCCGTGGTAATTAAAAATCGGCCGCGTTATTTCGAAAGTGGCCGTGTAAAACACGGCCAACACGGCTGGCTGGCTAAGACCTTGAATGGTGTAGTAAATCAGACATTTGATAAATCCCCATTTAAGATTGGTCAAGGATGCTAAGCGGCCCTACTCTTGCAACATCTGTAACAAGACGACGTATCTGAACTAAACAGAGGACGCCCGCGAAAGTGAGTTAGACGTGGTAAAACAAGTTCTTTCTGAAGAATGTCCGGATGGTAATCTTGAAGAAATGGAGATAGATGGTGACGCTACAGCCGATACTGCCGAGGTCGCAACGCCACCACCAGCGAAGAAAAAAAAAGACACTGGGTAACTGGGTAAAAAAAATTAAAAAGAGGACAAACCCATGCAGTCTTGTGTTCGTTTTTTTTTAACCAAAACTTGCCGCTTATAATTTCAGTTATAACCATTTCGAACCATGTGAATTCCTAACTGTTCCGGAAATTTATTATTTGAAATGAAACATAAATTAAGAAAAAAACCAACCCAACCCGAAGTCGGTTACAGGTCCGAATTTCGGCAGAGGAAGAACCATACTCTACCAAGGACCTTTGAGGAGACAACATCTTTTCAGGTGAAACTCTTTGTGAAAGTTGACTGAGAGCACAATGGCTTTACCATAAATTTAAATTCATAAATTCATTCATGTATAATTTATGTTCACATACTTAGTACAGGTACATGTATTTAAATTTGTTTAGGAGTTGACATCCTCTCACCCAAAACAAAGAAACCTCAGCAGGAGCAGGCGTACGTAGACGGAGAAGATGTGTTTAGTCGCTTACTGAAGCATTGGATGTGCGATACAACTTGTTTGGAAGTCACGTACGTGCAGCATAAACTTCAGTTCGAAAGTTAAAATTCAGGAGCACAACACACAATTGTTAGCGTCCACAAATGAATGTCGTGTACTGATGAATTCAATGCAGGTATGCTGCCTTCTTTTCTACAACCGGAATGATCATTACTTCTTGCAAAGACTACCATGTTGTTTTTCTTAAAATGTTTAAACTTATTCCTTTTCCTTTTATGCAGTGGCTGCTCCGTCGGGTGTGCCGACCGTGACGGGAAGCCAAGTCCCGATCGTCAACTGCAATCGAACGTCAAGGCGCATCAGGAGCGCTATCCAAGGCGAACAACCCGTCAAACTTGAGAAGGCATTTCAACAACTTAAATTGTATTCTGCTACATGTATGTAACAGCCTCATCAGATTACAAACGCAGGTTTTAACTGTGGAAACCAGTGCCTCTGCAAGCTTCAATGTGTCAGTAAATGACCAAGTAAATGACCAAGTACGGTAGATATTTGCTGAAAGTTCTGTAAATCATGTACCTAAATCGGCCATGTCTTGTTGCATTAAAATGTCTTCTTCAGAACAATCACTCATTTTAGTTGTATTTAACCTTTGGAAAGTTCCAAGCATCTTTTAAAATCTTTACTTCATAAGAATGATTTGGTACATGTACCAACTGAAGGGGCTTACTGTACATTGCAATTCAAACTTAACCTGGGAATGAGAGTGGTAACAAAATAATTGAGCCTTTTCACACAAGTGGAAAATTGTTTTTCCACCTGTTCAGAGTTTTAAAAAATGTACCATTCCATTTGCAGTGCCTACTTTGAATTACAATAGACTATACATGCTCGACATAAACTCGACAATGTTCAAAATTAGGATGCTTTTCTGGAACTTTGTATTTGTATGAATATAATTATTTTACAATCAATAATTAAATTTAAAGGTAGGATACACCATTTGCAGATATCAAAAAAAATTACTAGAACATTATTAAGAAATATCTTACTAATTTGAAAGTAAATATTTAGTCCAGGCATCTAGCAAAATGATTGCACTCTATATCCTGTAATTGTTCTGAAAAATTGAATTTTATAAAAAACAAATCACGATCACCGAATAAATAAAACCAAGAACTGCCTGACACCGGTTAAAAACAAACGCTGTTTTCTTGTTTTTTCCCCAACATCCATGATTGTAAAACTTCGGGCAGGTCATTTAAATGATATTTACTATAAAATACAATGTACAACCCCCCAAATCCAGACATTTAAACCCTTTAGATTTAAATGTCAACACTTTGAAACTAAGCACAATATGTGTGTGACATATCTGACCCACCACGCCAAAACCATGCGGAAGTCGGCAAATGCCATTTCGAGATACGGCATTGTGCACAATTTTTTTTCTTTCTTTTTTTCATTAATCGTTAGTTAAAACTCTAATTTATAGGCTGTTCATGTTTAAACCTTTTTTCAAAATCCCCGAAAGTGATTATATAAGCCTTCTCCTGATTTTTGCTCAATAATATATGATAACAATGAACGACTTTAGTGCTCGTTTTCTGAAAAGCATCCCTTGACACTTCCTAACTTCAAAAAGATGTAACTTCAAAAGTATACCACCTATTTGAGTCCACTATAGCTTATTTTAAAGCTTAAAACGCTAGCAATCCAATGGTATAAAAATCATATGAAAAAATTTGACTTCATGGTTTTGGGGTGGTGGGTCACATATTACAAAACAAATATTTACTATTTTATCTTGTGGTGTAGTAAACCAGCCTCCGGAGGTTATGAAGCATATATTATTAATTGTTTTCCTAGGCGAAGCCCAGGAGGAAAATGAAATGCCCCATGGATCACCTCCAGAGGCTGCCTGTAGTTTTACTACACCACTTAAAGCAGTAAATATTTATTTGTAGGTTATATACAATGCCTGAATAAATTCACATCATTGGATTCTTTGTTTTATTGTCCAAAGATTTTAACTTAACAGAATAACATTTACCAATCCGATTATTTTTATTTTTATTTCTAATTTTGAAAGTCATTACTGGTGGCGATGATAAGATTCCATTCAAGTGTTGTATAAAACAAATGAGGCTTCCCATATTCTTGTAGAATGAAACACTGTCTGTCACCTTATACAAATTGTCTTAACATTCCACTACACTACCATAATTTTGTTTTTACTAATTACTAGATTTACAGAGTTGTAGTCGAGTACTTTCTGATTATTTGGTTTACTACTAAATATTGAGCCTAGTTATGACTTTTTAAAGTGAGACAAACATTGAAATACATGTAGTACTGATGCACTGTCTCCGTCAGCTAGGAATTCTCTCCCAGCTAACACCCTGAAGTGAGGCCAGTCCGGGGAGCCAGTGCACACTGTCTACACGTGTTATAACCCAACCATTTAACCATTTACCCCTTCGTAGTCCCCTCCCCTTAATATAGGTTTTATCAAATTAAATTGTTATACTTTCAACTTAGATACTGTATTTGTATTGGTCTCCAACTATCGCGTTTCCAGTCAATAAAAATGCTGTCTGTAAGGGCACTGAGTCGTGAACCCACCACAGAGGAATATCAAAACAATTGTCGACTGCTGTGATTTGGGATATGACGTTTTGAACACCCTCTGGGGTTAAAAACATATCCCACACCACAACAGTCTAGAACTGTTAACTATTGTCACCTCTTTAAAAATCTAATCACTACTCAGCCCTCAAGTACTTTTAAAGAAACCATATTTTCCATTGTCATATTTTCAAAATTTCTTTTTGTAGTTAAAGGTAGTATACACAATTGGTAATTGCTTGAATTATCATGAATGGGTAGATTTGGGTGGTTGTATTTCATAGTAAATATCGTTTAACTGACTTTTCCGAAGTTTTACAATCATGGATGCCGAGAAAAGCACGAAAAACAGCGTTTGTTTTCAACCGGGGTCGGGCAGTTATTCTTATGTTATCTTTGTTTTTTCGCTCTCGCCGTCCGGCGAGAGCGAATTTTTCTTTATAAAATTCATTTTTTTGGAATAATTACAGGATATCTAGCGCAATCCTTTTGCTGAATGCCTAGAATCATTATTTACTTTCAATTGAGTAAGGTATTTCTTAATAATTCAGAAGTAAATATTTTCGATATCTGCAAATGGTGTATACTACCTTTAACTGCCAAACCAGATGAACTGCCAGACTTCACAGTGTGTGAAGATTTCTGGCACTGTCCCAGATCTTTGTTTGTTGTCAGTTCAAGGGTGTTGATGAGGTTTATCATGAAGCTGTCACTGCACTCTAATTACAAAGGTGGTTGACGTGAAGGCATTGTGATTGAATGGTGCAGACCTCTATTGGCTTCCTATTGTGCAGAAAGCATTGTCATAGGTTTACAGTTGAGACTCGGTAGATCAATGACATGTGACACACTGTCGCAGATCTTCATCCGTTGCTGAGTTCGTAGATGTTGGCGAAGTTCCTGAAGCCATCGCTGCTCTCCAATTACAAAGGTGGTTGACGTGAAGGCATTGTGATTGAATGGTGCAGACCTATCGACTTCCTATTGTGCAGAAAGCATTGTCATAGGTTTACAGTTGAGACTCGGTAGATCAATGGCATGTGAAGCACTGTCGCAGATCTTCATCCGTTGCCGAGTTTGTAGATGTTGGCGAGGTTCCTGAAGCCAGCACTGCTCTACAATTACAAAGGTCGCTGAGGTGAAGGCATTGTTATTGAATGGTGCAGACCTCAATAGGCTTCCTATTGTGCAGAAAGCATTGTCATAGGTTTACAGTTGGGACTCGGTGGATCGAAGGCATGTAATGCACTGTCACAGATCTTCATCCGTTGCCGAGTTTGTAGATGTTGGCGAGGTTCCTGAAGCCATCACTGCTCTATAATTACAAAGGTGGCTGACGTGAAGGCATTATGATTGAATGGTGCAGACCTCCATAGGCTTCCTATTGTGCAGAAAGCAATGTCAGAGGTTTACAGTTGAGACTTGGTAGCTCGATGGCATGTGACGCAGTGTCGAAGATCTTCATCCGTTGCAGCGTTCGTAGGTGTTGGTGAGGTTCCTGAAGCCAGCACTGCTCTACAATTACAAAGGTCACCGAAGTGAAGGCATTGTGATTGAATGGTGCAGACATCTATCGACTTCCTATTGTGCAGAAAGCATGTCATAGGTTTACAGTTGGGACTCGGTGGATCGAAGGCATGTAATGCACTGTCAAAGATCTTCATCCGTTGCCGAGTTTGTAGATGTTGCCGGGTTTCCTGAAGCCATCACTGCTCTTCAATTACAAAGGTGGCTGGCATGAAGGCATTGTGATTGAATGGTGCAGACCTCTATCGACTTCATATTGTGCAGAAAGCATTGTCAGAGGTTTACAGTTGGGACTCGGTGGATCGAAGGCATGTAATGCACTGTCACAGATCTTCATCCGTTGCCGAGTTTGTAGATGTTGGCGAGGTTCCTGAAGCCAGCACTGCTCTACAATTACAAAGGTTGCTGAAGTGAAGTTGCTGATGGGACAATGCAGACCTCTGTCAGCTTCTAGGTGTAGTTGTGATAACTACAAGTATCACGTGATTCATGCGAAGTGGTATTAGACCTCAGCAAAATCAGTTGTAAAAAGTGTCCATCAATTACTTCTTGCAGCAATGCATTTTGAAGAACTTCCACAAGTACAATGTACCGTAGACTGACGTCACACGTTGAAGAAAGCCAGTATTCTTAATTTTCTGCTCTGGGATGGTTGACGTCACAATGACTTCATGGATCACAGGTTTCATTTTGAAGCTGGATAAAGACAGAACATCTGGATTTACTACTGGGTTTAGAGATGATGGTTGAAGTGATGTTGCCATGACAACTGTTACTGGTGTGCATTTACTGCAGATGCCCTCATGATAACCGCTGCAGTCATCAAAGGCTTCCTGCTGCTGCTGCTGGATTGAGTGAGCTGTGAATGCTGAGCTGTCTCACCGCTAGATTGGCTACAGTTAAAGTAGACAGATGGCAAGGAGCACTCGATGTCTGTGTAATGGTGGCAAATTACCCTTGGCTACTTTCCCCCCGAGATTCTATTTTTTTATAGGAGTAGGTCCCAGTACATAGTTTTTCTTTTGGCTAGACGCCGTGGTCTATTTTCCTCTGCCCTTTTACATGCAAGGTACAAAGACTGATCTCTCTGCATTTGAGAGTGCCTCCCCCCCCCCAGATCACATTACACCAAGGAATGTCCCCATCCAACTGGGGTACATATCAGTTAGCAGACGGGCAGCAAAGAGGGAACAACCACATTTCCCCCCAGTCCTACCATGCCTAGATGGATGTCTGTTAAATTCCGCTTTGGCGAGTTTCTTTTCATTATTTGGGGCATTTTGTTACAAAATCAGTCATATTGATATTTTTAGCTGTTCTCATAATTACTTTTAATTGTCTTTGGGGTAAACTACCAGGACTACTCCTAAACACAAGTGTATCTTTCTATTTTCTATTTTGTTTCGTTTTGTCTTACAGCGCGGTTCTAAAAGTACATGCTAGAAAATACGTATACTGGATCTGCGAAAGTTGGAAGTTGATGTCACGTGCGAAGGGTCTAGCACCCCTAAAATATTGGCTCTAGAACCGCACCTGGCATCTTACCATGATGGACAGTCATAATCTTAAGAAGTTCTGGGTGTAGAGAACTTCCACATACCCACTTCTGAATGGACTCTTGATGATTTACTGGTTCCAAGTAGCTACTGCCTTCCAAGGTTCATAGACCATCCAGCCTGACAGAGGCTATCAGGTGTTGGCTTTATAGAAATCAAGTCCTCCCTGCTTAAGTCAATCTGCATCAATAGGAAGAGACAAACTTCCCAACAGTGTCTGGATAACAACCTCCAAGTTGATCCAAGTTGTCTTCAATTGAACATCTGTCTAGACTTTCATTCTGCAAGCCATGAATGTGCATTCACATGTGCAGTCATCTCTCTGAGAAGCAGGGCTTGTTTAGCAGTAACCACAATTTATGTTTGTTTAATTTATATAATTAGACTTTGGAAAATATGGTTCCTAGGAACCATATTTTCCAAAGTAACCAGTTCGCACCGGGATTATTTTAACATCACCGAGCCGAGGGGCGGGATTATTTTTAACGAAACTCGATCCTAACAGACATTTCTGGCCTTGCTCTGCATCCGGCGCGAACTGGGTAAAGGCTATTAAACATGTACATTCATTACACTTTCAAATTATTATATAACTGATATACAGATCTTTGTCATTTAATTGGTGGAACTCATACCATGTGACATTCATTATTGTTCCCATTCACATCAGGTTAATGAGATTTACTATTCAACAGTTATAATCATCATTGTTGCTATGGTTAACAGTTGACCCTCACCACAAAACCTGGGGAGAAGGTTGTGACCTGATTTATGCTGGGCTGTTTTCCAAATCCCACCTTCATCTCCATCTTTGGCTTCACTCATGCAGTTTGCCAATGATAATGGAGCAGGAGACGAAGCCTAAGCTGGGGTTTGGAAAATAGCTCTGCTTGTTGGAAACATACAATAATGACAGCGGGTGGGGACATCAACATAATTATGAGCAAACATTAACGATGGTACACCATTGGTTATTGCTTGAATTACCATTAATGGTTACATTTGGGGGGTTGTATTTTATAGTAAATATCGTTTAAAGGTAGTATACACCATTGGTAATTGCTTGAATTATCATGAATGGGTAGATTTGGGGGGTTGTATTTCATAGTAAATATCGTTTAACTGACCTTTCCGAAGTTTTACAATCATGGATGACGAGAAAAGCACGAAAAACAGCGTTTGTTTTCAACCGGGGTCGAGCAGTTATTCTTATGTTATCTTTGTTTTTTCGCTCTCGCCGTCCGGCGAGAGCGAATTTTTCTTTATAAAATTCAATTTTTTTGAATAATTACAGGATATCTAGCGCAATCCTTTTTATGAATGCCTAGAATCATTATTTACTTTAAATTGAGTAAGGTATTTCTTAATAATTCAGTAGTAAATATTTTCGATTTCTGCAAATGGTGTATACTACCTTTAACTGACTTGTCCAAAGTTTTACAATCATACTAGATGCCGGGAAAAAGCACGAAAAACATAGTTTGTTTTCAACCAGTGTCGAGCAGTTATTCTTATGATATCTTTGTTTTTTAGTGATTGCCGGATGGCGATCGAGAATTTTTTTTTATAAAATTAGATTTTTCGGAATAATTACAGGATATCTAGGGCAATCATTTATCTAGATGCCTAGAATCATTATTTACTTTCAAATGAGTAAGATATTTCTTAATAATTCGGTAGTAAATGTTTTCAATATATATGCAAATGGTGTATCCTACCTTTATATTCAATTGTGAAATAAGAGGAATAGTATCGCTCGTTAAAATCTAGTGATGGGAGAAATTTGAGATTTCAAAATTTGGTTTTTCTTTTCTTCTTTCTTTCAAACCGAATACTGATTAATTGATTTTACTGAAAGTTCCAATCCAGCTCACAATCATGTCAACAAAAGGTGAAGAGCAAGGTGCCTTTTGTGCTTAACAATATGTACACTCGTGTACTGGTATTTGGAAAGATTTGGAGATTGAGTTCAAAACAAATTATGTTACCTTTAAACCATTTTCTGTAAATGCACAAAAAGGAAAATAGACGCCTGTTTGTTGGAAATCTATTGATGCAGTGCACTGGGTTTCAACAAAAGTTCATTTGGCTGGAATAATCAAGAGATAATAATTCTTACAAAGAAACTTTGTAAGATGTTGAGGCAGAGGTTATTTTATGCGAGGCTGATGGAGAGTGGGTCAAACTAACTATCAACCAGAAGAGATATCCAGTCCACAACATCAAAGTGCCTTCTATGATCAGTGTTTGCTGATGACACTGATGACGAAGACGTTAAAGACATTAATTACATGTTGTCCCTAAAGACTTCCATTCAAAGGTTGATTTGCTTTGAACGATAAAGGTATAGAGTGTTTCTTAATTATTGTAGACAATGGCGGGGTATCAAATGAATTTTCAGGAGCAAAAAATGCTGCAAAAACGAGAATTTGTTTTTAAGGCGAATGATGGGAGGTCCATTATAAAGTGGCTATTACAGTGCTTCCCACACAACAGGCAGGTAGCATGTAGTTGTGAGATACAGATGGCTCAAACCAAAGATGCAGACTTTCTAAACTGTATTAATAGTCCAATAATTTGTGGGAAGGGGAAAGTTTTAGATAATGTTAGTACGACACCGCTTCATATCAGTCTAGGTCTTGGTAAACAAGTAACCGGCGAAATATTTCAATTATGTTTTCCAGCAACTTTTAATTTTTATCTTAAATTTAAAGGTAGTATACACCATTGGTAATTGCTTTAATTATTATGAATGGGTAGATTTGGGGGGTTGTATTTCATGGTAAATATCGTTTAACTGACTTTTCCGAAGTTTTACAATCATGGATGCCGAGAAAAGCACGAAAAACAGCGTTTGTTTTCAACCGGGGTCCAGCAGTTATTCTTATGTTATCTTTGTTTTTTCGCTCTCGCCGTCCGGCGAGAGCGAAGTTTTCTTTATAAAATTCATTTTTTTAAAATAATTACAGGATATCTATAGCGCAATCCTTTTGCTGAATGCAGAATCATTGTTTACTTTCAATTGAGTAAGGTATTTCTTAATAATTCAGTAGTAAATATTTTCGATATCTGCAAATGGTGTATACTACCTTTAAAGGTAGTATACACCATTTGCAGATATCAAAAAAAATTATTACCGAATTATTAAGAAATATTTTACTCATTTGAAAGTAAATAATGATTGTAGGCATCCAGCAAAATGAGGGCCCTAGATATCCTGTAATTGTTCCAAAAAATTGAATTGTATAAACCAAAATTCATTCTCGCTGTCCAGCGAGCGCGAAAAAACAAAGATAACATAAGAATAACTGCTCGACGCCGGTGGAAAACAAACGCTGTTTTTCATGCTTTTCTCGGCATCCATGAATGTAAAAATTCGGACAGGTCAGTTAAACGATATTTACTATAAAATACAACCCCCCAAATCCACCCATTCCTGATAATTCAACAAATTACCAATGGTGTGGTGATATTTTCTTTATTTGTATACACATTGTACATGTACATAACCTAGGCTATAGAGCCACTGTGAGAAAATCTTATCTTTGGCCCTCACAGGGTTGCAACCACATTCCAATCCTCTGCTAAAGTAATCACCATTGTGACCATACCCACTGCCCCCAACTCATTATTATCCACTAGGGTTTCTAGTTACTCTGTTTATTGCCCCTTGTAATCCCTTGATAGTTGCCCAGGAATGTGAGGCACAGGCCCACACATGTCCTTGTGGTCAAATAGTTTAGTCTTGAAGTAGCCACGAAAACACATAAAAAGTCTTCTGTGGAGAAAGTTTTATACAGCGCTGGCTGCACACGGCTGCCATGCATGCCACTGATTATGAATGAATAAAAACATGAATTCAAGACTTGAAGAGCCTGTTTCCATCTGTCACAAGCGTTGTAGATATAATCAATATAATTGAGGGTACAGTTGATAAACTTGATGTAGAGGTGAAGGGATCTCGGGTCATTTTCTGTAATGAAGCAAGAACACTGTATTTGAGGAAATATGCTCTGGAAGAAGACAAGAGGCGGCTTGAGGAGAAAAATATACTTATTCAGAATGACAAGCATGAGAAGGAAGAAAGAATTAGGGTAATAACTGAGGTAACCCAGGGCATTTTCAGAGGGAGAACAATAGACTTGTATGTAAAACTAACTTAGCTAGGGATTCCAGAATTCAAGTTGAAGAGCTACGGAAAAATGTAAAAGAAATTGATGATGAAATAAGGAAGACAAAGAAATTGAAGCAAATGAGAAGCTACAGCAGGAAGTTTTAGAAGAAGCAGGTAAAGTTACGGGGCCTTTTAGGAAAAGGTTTGACAAAATTATCAAAGAATTAAGGTTAAAGAGAGCAGCATATCATCAGTCATTAATAGTGGCGCATTCATTGGTTGAGATGTTCACAAAGTTTTCCAGGCCGCAAACATAGGGAAATTTGCAAACGTTTTTGAACCGTTGACAATAGATGAGAATAGTTTCAGTTCGCACAGCCTAAAGGTTAAAATGACAGTCCTTCGTAAATATAGGATGTGCTATGTGTTTTAAACTGCTAATCACCCTCTATGTAAGCACGAGGTTGAATTACTAGTTCTCCGTTGCTGCAGTTTCGGGTGCTGGTTTATAGTGAACTTGCCTTTGGAAAACCTGAAACGCAAGTTTCATTTGTTGACCGAAGAAGTTCCTCGACAAGCGAGACGGCTCTGAAGAACAGGAATGTTCACTGAACAAGCGTCAGAAAGCATTCACCCATATGTTAATAGGCTTAAGAAGATGTACTTATCTGTTCAGAATATTCCTCAAAGGCAGCAGTTAAAAAAAAGACGGAGGAAGTTTTGTTTTTCCGGCGGAAAGAAAATAAATCTGAAGATCTCTTCTCATTGGTCCACCTTCAATAATACTGTTTTGTTGTTTGGCTTTTACTTTTTTGTAGATCAAGACATGGAGCTTTTCCACAAAAAAAGTACAACTTGTAATAACAATATCTTCTAACCCCTAAATACAGGCGAGAAAGAGGCCGCCGCGCTGCTGCAGAGAGACCAGACACCGCCACCGCCGCCGATGGAGACCCTAACCGTCTACCAGTCCGATGACGACGACGAGTCGGACTCGGACTCTTCATCGGCGGCAGCTAGCGACTCTGCTGCAGCCACAAATCGACCAAACTCCCACACCGGTAAGTCAAGCAAACATCATCAGCAGCAGTTCGTTAGGTTTGAAAAAAATCAAAAAGAAATCTCCAAGCAATAATGACCGCCGCCAAAATTTCGCGTCGGTCGCTCGTGCGTGAAACAAAACCCCCAACACGTGCGTGAACCGTGTGCGTGGATTTTTAAGCCGGGCCGAAATTGACTAGATTGAACAACTTCAAACGCCGCGCGGCGTCCTCATTTGCTAATTTCTTCTAAACATGCATTTAACAAGTTTTCTTCGTGTTTTTGTTTTTGGTTTGGGGTGGGGTGTAGGCACCAGTGTGACTGGACAGCGCCAGGCCCTCCTTTCAGAATTTCCCAGCATTTCGTCGGCCTCTCCTGGCGCTTTCCCCGTACCACCACCCGGCAGCAGCAGCAGCGAGATTCCGACTCGGACGATGACACAGAAGAACTACAACAACTACATCGTCGTCCGTCGTCCAGGAACGCGTGTGTGGTATTACAGTGACACCGGGCATTAACCCCGGTAATCCCTCCTCGACGTTTAACCTGTGGAAATTCCGTGTGGTTGCTTGTTTAAAAAGAATTTAAAAAATATTAACTAAATTGTATTCTTTAAAAATAACCTGTGTGTGTGGATACCTGGTTGGTTGGTTTCTGTGTTACAATTTTCGCCATTCGGGACAGAAAATGGAAAATTCGGTGCCTGTGTTGACAATGTATCTAAATTTATGATTTGTTTTTGCCTACTTTTTATATTTCAATGGTTTCTCCTTTTTTCGTCGTCGTCGTCGTCGTCGTAGTAGTAACTGTTCCCTCTTAAGTAAACTAGTCTTACACACACTGCAATACACCTAAACAATGTTGTCAGAGTCACCTTTATTGTTATGATGAGACTGACCCCTCGATTTTACTTTCTTAATGCCCTTGACCCTTTAATTCACCCGTCATTCGGCATCGTTTTAAACACGCGATGATGCTAAGTTACAGGCCGGTTGAAAATACTTTCCTTTTTTTAAACTGGATACATACATACATTCTTTTGGTGCGATTACCAAAAGAAATTGTTCTCCTATAATAACCTCTGCAAACACAATCTTTGAGAAACAACCGGTGGCGTTTACAATGGTGACAGAGTCAGGTTTATTGATACCTTATCGAGAGACGTTGTGCCGCCACTCGACTGGCTCTTATCCCCAAAATAAATAGTGTAAACTTTATTCCGGTGTCAATCACTTTCGCCTGAGACCAGCCCCTACGATGGGAGTACCCGTACGGCCGAGCAGGGTTGACGTGGGTAGCTATGATAGAATGTGCGTACAGTACGTGGACGTAAACTTCAGTTCAAAAATTACACTTCGGTCGGGCAAGACGTCTAATTATCTGATAGCAAGCACCAGCAACGCATGTCATGTCTAACCCTAATCAAAAACTTGACGCAGGTACGTGTGCTTCTTTTTTTAAATCAGAATCATCCTGTAATGTCGATCCTTATTTCAAGGAAACAAGTTGATGCTTTGTCTTTCTTTAAAATGTTTGGAAACTTATTCCTTGTGCATTTCATTACAGGGGCCGGTCCATCCGGGGTTGACCGGGACGACATCACGCCGGTTGCATCGGCGGCGGAGAGCAGCATCGAACGTCCGCTCACGGCCGTGCGTAGTCCCCGGCGGACCAGATTCGACGCCGCTCAAGTGAAAGTTCTAGAGGCTGGCTGGCTGGTTAGCCAATATCCGTCGAGCGACGACCAGAGGACATTGGCGGCTGCCACCGGCCTGGAGGCTTTCTTTCTTCAATGGCAGGTGCCAACGGACGTGCCCCGCCGCATTGTGGAACTGCGAGACCGACTGAACGTTGAAGAAGACGACGATGACATTCAGCCACCGGACCACGTGGATGCCCACGACGACGAAGATTTCGATGACGAAGTGGACGACGAAGGATACCCTATAGGCCAACTTGCAGGGCGAATATTGCAAATTTAAAAATGGAATTTCAAAATTGGCACAGCGCCAAAACCAAATGTCTGACGAAGTTGGGCATGCACAAAAAAGTGACCGCAGCCACATGTTACACACTATAGGCCAACTAGCAGGGCGAATATTGCAAATTTAAAAATAGAATTTAAAAATTGGCACAACGCCAAAACCAAACGTCTGACGAAGTTGGGCATGCACAAAAAAGTGACCGCAGCCACATGTTACACCCTATAGGCCAACTTGCAGGGCGAATATTGCAAATTTAAAAATAGAATTTAAAAATTGGCACAGCGCCAAAACCAAACATCTGACGAAGTTGGTCATGCACAAAAAAGTCACCGCAAAACTGTTGAAGTACCATCGGACAATGTACACGTACGTAGTCGGTCGGGTACATAATGTAGCATTACTGATCGTGCGTATAATTCTCGCGACGATGCTATTTAATAACTGTTATTCCATTATTGGATTTATTGAAAGAGGAGTTTGTATTTCGAGGTAATGCATGTTGACAACGGTACATTCTTGTTAATTAATGGTATACCCGTTTGCTGAGAGGTATTTTTTTTTGAAACAGCACGGTTGTCCGCCTTCTTGGTTTTCATCGATTTGTACACCGACCGAAATCGGATATGTGTAGTTGTGAAACCAAATGTCGTCGACTTACAAACTAGATGAGTCGGAATTGAGTTTTCGATTATAAAGACACGAGTTTCGCTATGAATTAATTACAATAATAACACTTAAACGCGTAAAATGTTCATTTGCTATTCGGTTGCAGATAGCTCGCGATATTTACCTTCAAAGTTGGCCGTTTTCGTTCTGCAGGTTCATCGCCACGCTAGCTCGTCCGAACTGGGACCCGACAATGCCTGGTTGTCTTATCTCGAAGACGCCGTCGAGGTGCAGGACAAAATCCGAGAGACGGGCGCCCGCTCCATCACCATAAACGGCGAGTTAGATGAGCAGAAAATGGGGAAAAAAAACGACGATCTACCCACCCCAAGAAAGGTGCAAAGAAAGCGGCCCCGGCAATCGAGGAGCTAACCGGCGACAGCAAGTAAACCACAACTAAAAAGAAACTGCAAATTGCATTTTGCTGGATGTTAATTGAGGTAATAATTGAACAGACCTTTTAATCCAATTAGTTGTACCCATTGTAATTGTTTGTGTTCGTTCTTGTTACTATTGGTGTCCATTCATCGACAAACATTTTTTACACAGTTGTTATTTCTTGTTCATTTAGACTATTTCTCAAATGAAATTAAAGTTACTTCAACCAGCATTTACATTGTAATTAGAAAAAATATTTTATTATATTCATTTTCATTGTCGTATTCTTCTTCCTCGTTCATTTTGACAGTCAGATACAGATCTACCGCAGTCATCTCCCATGTCAGAGTATGGTCAGAAAATACTATCAACGGTAAGACCAGCCAAAAAACAGCTTCAGATGAGTTGTACTTTGTAGTTGAAGACAAATTGAATTTATATTCTCTTCTATTTATCTTCTAAAATGTTGTATATTACAGGTTGAAGATCTACATTTACAAAAGAAAGAGGGTGAATCATCATCTTTGTCACCAGGGTCATCCCAAGTCCAAGACACATAGGCCCCTAGTGATAACAGAAACTACTTATACACTGTTTCGTAAAAGGGGACAATATTGTAAAGATCCTGTAACTTACATCACCCTGACCTTATATTAATTACAAAAAGATGTATCCTATCACATGCACACGGTACCAATCCAAAAAACAATTGATGATGCGAGCGGTATATATGCACGCACAGCTGCGTGACCACTAAGCAGTAAACTAGAACAATGAGGTGATGTCATTTGTAAAGGCGCTGATAGGGTGACTCACGCATAATGAATAAATTGTCAATTACGGTGAGCGTCTCGGGGCTTGCGGCAAGACAACGCACGTGTTGAGGGCCAGGGTTACCGCTAGCAAACGCATTTACCAAAGCGGTGTGCCTTTAGTCTTACCATAAGTACTCAGAGACTTCGACACTGCAACATCAACAACTAGCTGCATTTGTCTAACATCTTCTTCGACAATTAATCAACGCGCCGGATAATCGACGGTAAGTCCCACTTAAACGATTCTCCTAAAAATCTCACATCTTAAAAACAAAACAAAAAGAGCAAATTATAAAAAACAAATGCGTTGTTTTGGCACTCGGTAACGTTCCGGTGATGCAAATTCGGTAGCCTAATGGGTAGGACGCCGTGGTTTAAAAAAAAATTAAAAGAAAAGAAAATTATTTGTTAACGATAACCGGTGGTGGTTAAAAAAAAAATTGCGTGTTCGTGAGCACTTTCAAACGGGCGTCAAAAACGAAAATTCAAAAGCTGAACATCAACATCCGTAATATTTATAATCAACTTATCCAGTGTCAACTTCACAATTCTTTGGCCTTCAAATGCAAGAAGAACAACCACTGGAAGGATCACCCGACCGACCACACCAACAACCGATGCCGAGCTGTTTAACGCCGGCTAAACCGACAAAGAGCGGGGGTGTCCAATTCAACGATACCGGTAAGTAAAACAACACAAACAAAACGTTGCGTGATGTGCAGGAACCATTTTTGAACGACTCAGTTGTTAAAATGACCTCAACACTCGACCACTTTTATTAAATCTAATAATGAAATAAAAGTTATCAAATACAATCAACGCGAGACTTATACGAACGATCAGTAATGGTACATATGTACCCGACCGACCGCAAGCACAGACCCCGTGTTGTGGGTGATAATTGGCCTAACCCACGGCACACGATTCACCGGTCGCAGGAGCCGAAATGTAAAAGGGCGCCCTCTTGGGGTTGAGTTTGTACAGTCGGCGTCATCTCGTAGTCTGGTGCAAATGCTACGCGCAAAGCGACGTTGCAAAATAATGTGAGGAGACTAAAGCTACGACTTGCCTTGTGCGTGTTGTTGTCAAGATCGGTGATATTTAATTTTGTGTGACTTCCGAGACAAAAAGTACATCAAAATCAACATGTCTTCGACGAAAAAGCAATGTTGCATATGCAAAACATGTGTAAGTTGTAAGTTCTTTCCGACTACAGGGTACTACAAAGATCTAAAAGCATGTTTTTTGCTTCAAGTTGAGAGGGAAGGGCAATTGTGTGGAGCATGTAAGCAATGTGTTTTCAACTTTCGTAAATCATCTGCAACTTTCGAGCATAGGGTTGACTGCAAGGGTAAAGTTGGGGCAGGGGGCAGACGTCTCATCGGTGGGAAACATACTAAAAATGTTAGAGCTACTGCTGGGCAAGTTGGGGAAGGAAGTAGGCCTACCGATTTTGACGCATCGGCCGAACATGCCAAAGACTTTCAAAGATTAAAGGAGACAATAGACAGGCTAGAGTTGGAAAATAACAGGCTAGAGTTGGAAAATAACAGGCTAGAGTTGGAAAATAAAAGGCTCAGGGAATTTGAAAAAAATGTAAGGGAACAAATTGGGATAGATAGCTCTCTGAAACCACACCAGATGAAAAGTGCTGTCCTCAAGTATATCAATACAAGTTCCGCTGATATGGGTACAGATGCAACTGATTTAAGAATTGTGGGATCACATGGACGTCCACAGGTTTTTGTTAGGGTTCCTGTGGCCGAGGTAGGAAGTTCTACTTGTAGCAGTAGAACTCTCCAAATGAGAAGTCGGGTAATTGATAAGGTAGAGAAACTTGTTTCTGGTGGTCATTTTTCTGGTGCAAAGGTAAATTCTTCAAGCTCTAGTACATGTACTTCTGCCTCGGCAACAGGAACACAAAGCCCAGAACCTGTTGCTTGTGATGATGTTGCGGCACAGCGTGCGGCAAATATCAACAGACATAAGGAAGGGTACGCAGCAGCATCACAAGCAGCAGGCTTCAAAATGCAATGCCAGACTTTCTCAAGGGATACAATTGATGGGTTACGTTGTCTCATGCCAGAGACAATGTGGGTACTTATCAAAAAATGCATTGAACAGGAAACAGGACAAAAACTTATGGGAACGCGGCAAGCAATGCGATCTTCAGCAGCTCTTCCTTACGAGTTTGAATATGGCACGTTCCGAGGGAGTAATGAGAGTATTGTTCACTTCACGAGGGTCAAAGATGTTAGGATATTGATAACCAACATGGTTAAGGCACTAGTGCAAACTAACGAAATGTGTCAAAGCTTTGACAATACTCTATGGTTGCATGTGTCAGGGGACAAGGGGGGCAAGAGTACCAAATTGGTCATCCAAACTCTCAATGCCAAAGATCGCCACTCAGTGCGCGCATTGAAAATAATGGGAGTTTTTGAGGGTGGCAAGGATAACAGACTCAACATTGAACAGGCCTTCAAACCCGTTTTGGATGAACTGGTGAAGATCCCTGGGGATATCGCAACGCTAGCACTACCACTCCCTAATATTGCTCAAACTGACGGCATGGTTCAATCCCAAGATGACAACTTGGACTTTGTTCCACTAAAGAAACTCGACCATGACAACAAATACATCAGTCCAGATTGCAGGTACTGCCATCACGCTTCATCTTCCGTTGAAACACAAAAATGTCGGCCTACTTCCGAAACATCAAATGGTCCGACTCCGACGTACACAAAATGCAAATTGACTTGGGGTGGGGACTGGGAATGGATAGCCAAAATTCTTGGCTTGACGGGGCCAAATGGCGTTCACTTTTGTCCGCACTGTCTAGCCAAACTAAGTGACCTGGAGAAAGGCAAACCCCATGCACTTCATGTATTAGATGATGAAGGCGAAGATGAAGATGATGGCGTACCTGCTTTTGGTATGCAAAGAAATCTGGCAACATGCCATGCCAAAGCTCAGGAATTCAATCAAAATGGGGGCAAAAAAGATCAAGCAAAAGCGTATCAGAACTGCATACAACCACCACTGATAGGGAATGATGGACTGATCACTGAGCAAGTATCGGTCAGTCCACTTCATATTGGTTTAGGGCTTGGGCTCCAACTGTATGAAATTGTGGAGACAAACGCACAAAATCTAGACAAAGATGTTCTCGAAAGTCATGGCATATACGATGGGGTAAAGGAGTTATATGAACAAGTGTCACATTTACAAAGAGAACAGACAGAACTGTCCCATTCCAAAGGGGGGCTTTCAGATAACATAATAACTAAGGTTCAACAAGTAGAACAAGTACAGGCAGAGAACCCAAATCACTTCCATAAGATTGATGGTAAATTAACAGACAACAGTGTACTGGCTAAGGAATCAAGAAAGCGGGTCCAGCAGCTAAAAGCTGAAATCAAGGAAATAAAGAAGAATGTTCAGGGCATTGACAAAGAAATAAATCAAAACCAGGCATTGAAGGGTAAAATCCAAACAGATATTCAGAATGTTCATGGGCCATTCATGACAAAATTCAAGAAGGTGTCAGACCATTTGCACATTGCAAAACAGTCCTACCATGGGGGTTCATTGATTGGTCCTGATGTACATAGGATGTTGAAAAATCATGAAATGTTTGCCGACATCTTTCTCCCCATTGATGTTGACACAGACACTGGTTTCCAAATATTCGGGTCACAAGATTTGTCAATAAAAATAGAAACCATGTTCCAGAAATTCAAATCTTGCTATGATTTGTACAACATGAACAGAATGCTGTGCAAGCATGAAGTGGAGTTGCTAGTGTTAAAATGCTCAGAGTATGGTTACTGGTTCCCTGTAAACTTCCCAAATTCAAATCTGAAACGAAAATTTCATCTACTTACAGTCGAAGTTCCAAGACAAGCTAGGATGCTACGTACTGTGGGTTTGATGTCTGAGCAGGCAACAGAAAGTATTCACGCGTGAATAAACTAGAGCGAATGTATGCTTCAGTGCGAGAGCCAGAAAAGCGACAGCATCTCGTGGTCAGACATCAAACCCAGTACAGCCAACCACACTTGAAGAAACTCAAATTGTAAGCAACATTTAAGAACTTGCCATTTTACATGATCTGTCGTCGACGTCATTGTCATGTAACCAAGTTGTTTAGATCCCCACGTTACACGTATGTAAATATTGAATTGTTTTAGTTGAAAATTGTTCTAAAAAAGCAGCTGGTTCTTAACAACCTATTGGAGAAAGTAGAAGTAAGACTTGGGGTATCCAGTTACAACTACTTCTTTCCTGCTGTGTAAGAACCAACTGCAAAAAAACCACCAAAAAGCATAAAAATAATGAACTGAAGTTAACAAAATTGGGACAATCTGGGTTATCCACTCTGGGTTCCCCATAAATAATTCTTTGGGGGGTTTTCACCCAATCTCTTTCTTTAATTTTTCCTCTGTGGTTGGAGTAATAACAAAAATACAAAAAGGCAGTGATGGCATCTGATATCTTACCTGCAGTGGCAGTGCCTGTAAGGTGATATCAGTTGCCTGCGCCAACCAAAAAAACAAAAAAACAGCCATGATGACACAATGATATCAAACCTGCATACGAGGCACTGCCTCGTAGGTACTTGGGTAGTATCTAGGTGACTGAGCTATACAAAAAGACACGTTTACCTTTTTGTTTCATTTTTGTTAGGAAGTTATATGTTTGTTGTTGTACATGTAAGGTACATTTCGTAGTCATAATACCAGAGCATATTGTCTGCACGTATGTACATGCATCCCTTAATCAGTGACGGCGGTCTACCCCCTCCCTTGTCTGTCAAATTTTTAGTGGGTCACATTTTACAAAAAATTCCCCCCCCCCCCCCCCCAAAAAAAGGGGACAATCCTTGTTTGGCCACTGATGAGCACTGTCACACCAGCTAGTAGAAGAGACGATTGTAGGACTGAACCAGATTGGAAGTTGGAACGCAGCATCACTAGCCTACTCATGCCGTGCCAAGGAAGTTTATTATCGTGACGTAAATCCCGAGGGTAGTGCCAAACTATTCCCCTCACAGAAATGGGACCACACCATAATAAGTACGCGAGGAATTCTGCACTTCACCGAGTCGAGTTGGGAATTGTGGCCGTAGATGAAGTCTTGCTCCCTGCCAGCAGTGAACAGGTGACCAGCTGGGACTACGCTGCATTTCACTTTTCAAGACCAACGTGATGGGTTTTCTTACTACGGCTACGCCTAGTTAATAATTAATGTTCACCCTTAATTATTTAAAAAATGTTCAGTCCCAAACAAACTCACACTAATGGCAACCATGGCAACAATCATTTCCGATGATAGCCCGCGCATGTAGCTGGTTCCGTCGTGGGGTGGATGATACATGTTATGGCTAAATCTTTTTGCAACAATTTCCTCGGCTTATACCAGCCACTGAGCCAGGCTCGTCATCCGACCTAGCTAGTGCCCTACTTCGATAATTTTGTTTTCAAAATGAAAATTATAAACCAAAATCAAATGTTATTCTATTTCAACAATAAACTGGCAACATTAAACGTCCTGAATTAAACAAAAAACAAACAATATTGTTTAGATATAACAAAAGTAAGTACAACCCGAGGCCTGGCCTACACTGCATCCAATTCGTGAAAATATTATTGACACGAATAGTCGCCATTTTTAAAAACCCTCGGCAAAAACGCAACGAAAAAAAAGCCACTGGACCGCAGAAAATAGCAAAAATGTTCAAGAGAGCGTATTTTTGATAACTATTATCCAAGTTCAACCACCATATAAATATGTAAGCATTCGTTTCCACAATATTTCGGTATCGTAACTGACCTGAATACGGAGAAAAAAGGATTTTGAGCGTCATAATCGCTCTGAAATTACGAGCAATTCTTCCATATACGTGTACACGCATAGCGTGCCATGTTGTTTATTATTGTATCGTCTGATTTCGCGGAGTAATATCATCGGCATCACTTGGGACTACGTCATTACAGTATAATTAAAATATTTCATCAAGTTTTAAAACTAAAATAGATGTTCCTGTACTTGAAAAATACTCTTTCAATAACGAGTAAATATTGATGACGTCATCATTTGGCTTAAAACAATACAAGAAAGTCCCCAATTTGAAGGGACTATTTCTTCTAAATGGCGGATTTCTTCTGGCGTTTCTAACGGTAATTAGGAAAGAACAGGGTTGAAAGGTCACAGCATGAGTGAAACAAGATGGAACTAGAACGATTTTATACATTTTGACGATTTTTTGTGTGGCTTTTATGTTATAATGACGTCACGCTTTATTCATCAAATGTGAACAAGCATATTTACTATAAATTTAGTAGTTTTTTTTAATTTTGGGGTCGTGGGTTGTTGCAAACGTGTCAAATTTGCAATAGCATCAATATCCCGGATGTGTGACATCGGCAAGAGTGCAAACTTCATTCATAAATTCCGGTATGCAAATATCCGTTTCCGCGTCTTACAACCGAAATTTGGCGGAAGCCCGCCCTCTATTGGCGAAAATGTTAATCTTTAGATTTCGCAGCGCGTACGGCTGTGGCGACCGGTGGATTACGCCCGTAAAGCCGTCATCCTCGCGGTGATCAAAGGGTGCAGATTAATCCATACGTCTAAATTGTGCGATGGTACTTTAACTGTTGTTTTTTACATTGGGTTAAAATGACCTCAAAATTCAAACACTGTTATTACATCTAATAATGAAAGACAACTTATTAAATACAATCAACGCGAGACTTATACCCACGATCAGTAACGGTAAAAGCTTGTTATTTCTGTGAGTGGTCGATTAATAAGGTTGTTGTCAGATTTTTTGCGGGACGATATTTTTTGGGGAGTGGGGACTGGAGGTTGGTTTGGGACATTGAGGCAAGTCGGATAATTTGTATAAACGGTAAAACATGGGAAATATTGCACGGGTTAATGTTGTGTATTTTACGGCACTAAACAAATTACTACAAAGTTCAACTTTTTAATCAATTACAAGCGGTTCGTATGATCGAATATTAAAAGGTTACATTCGGACGATACAGTTCAATTCGTAATGTCGCCCAATGCAACGGACATGAACACAAATTTGACACTGTCATTAAAATTAGTTCCAATAGTGTTAGTGTATTTATCAAGACCACAAAACAAATTTACCATTCGTTTATTTAAAAGGCAATTTGGAAACGACGACTGTCCCCCACAGTCAGGCACCCAAAAAAAAAAACGAAAGAAAAACCGTTTGTTTGGCATTTTTGTTTATATCTGTACAGTTTACGGCCAACGGCTGAAAAACAAGATGGCTAGGCGTCTCCACACAAAACGGAGGCAGCATAACCAGCAGGAACTAAACGTCAGGCCAATACCCGCCACGCGGGAATTACTACCGAGACCCCCCAGCCCAAAAAGGGCAAATACCGGTAAGTCAATTTTCAATATATGTTAAAAAGGCACAAACACGGGTTTTGATTGTGCCTACGAAAAAAACAACATGAAATCTCCCCCACCACCCTTTTCCCCCTAAAGGTACAACTGTATAACAATAATTTATAACAAATATACAGGTGAGAAAGAGGCCCCGCGGCCGACGGATTTGACCCCGCAGATGGAGACAGCCAGAAAACCCATGACGTTCTACGTGGACCCTGATGAGCGACCCGTCCAGACCCGGGACGTCCACGTGGGACCAGCCAAGTGCCAAAAGCGGGCCAAAACTGGTAAGTCAATTATCAATATCTAAAAAAGGCACAAACAAGCAGTTTGTTCAGATTGCAGTTTGGCACGACCAATTTAAAAATAGTAAAAAATCGAATTTATTCTGTGGCCCTTTCCACGACGAACGCACGCCAAACTAAAAACCGTACCCCTGTTCACTCGGGTTTTTATTGTGCCTACGAAAAAAAAACACCATCAAATCCCCCCCCCCCCCCCCCCCCCCAAATGTACAACTGTATAACAATAATTTATAACAAATATACAGGCGAGAAAGAGGCTCCGCAGCCGACGGAGCCGACCCCGCAGATGGAGACAGCCAGAAAACCCATGACGTTCTACGTGGACCCTGATGAGCGACCCGTCCAGACCCGGGACGTCCAGGTGGGACCAGCCGAGTGCCCAAAGCGGGCCCAAACTGGTAAGTCAATTCTCAATATCCTAAAAAGGCACAAACAAACAGTTTGTTCAGATGCAAGTTTGGCACGACAAATAAAAAAAAAAAAGGACAATTGGACATTTGTTCTATGGCCCCCGATAACTCGGGTTATGATAGTGCCGACGACAAAAATCCCTTCAAATCCCCTCACCACCCTTTTCCCCCCAAAAGGTACAACTCTATAACAATTTATAACAAAATTTTACAGGCGAGAAAGAGGCCCCCCCCCGCCGCCGATGGAGACCGCCAGAAGACCCGTGGCGTTCTACGTGGACCCTGAGCAAGCCGTCCCGACCCGGGACGTCCAGGAGGGTGTTTGTTCAGATGCAAGTTTGGCACGACCAATTTAATAAATAAAAAAAAAAAGTAAAATAGAAAATGTATTATTTGGCCCTTTCCACGAACGCACGCCAAAATAAAAACCCTTAACCCCTGATAACTCGGGTTATGATGGTGCCTGCCAACGAAAAAAAACCCGTCAAATCAACAAAAAAGGTACCACTCTATAACAATTTATAACAAATTTTACAGGCGAGAAAGAGGCCCCGCGGCACCAGACGTTCACCGTGGACGATGATGAGTCCGATTCAGAGTCAGAGTCGCACACCGGTAAGTAAAGCAAACATCTCCAAGAAAAATGCATATTATGATGCGTGCGTCTTAAAGCCATAAGGCCCGACGCCATGGTTCGGATGCAAAATTTTAACGTCGGTCATGCGTCAAGGAGTTAAAAATAAAAAGTGGCGGTCAAAAAAAAAAAAAAAAAAAAAAAGTCTTTGTACGAGCTATTATGTGAACCATATTTGATTTTTAATCCAGAGGCAGCATTATTGAGATTAAAAAACTTAGAATGCCATGCGACCTCATTTGCTAATTTGTACCCAGGCATTTAAAATGTTTTCTTCTTGTTTCTCTTTTTTAGGCACCAGTACGGCTGCAAAAATGGTCATCCTTTCGGAGTTCCCGACAATGGCACCGTCCGCCGCCGCTCCTGACCCTTTTGCCATACCGCAACAACGGCAGCGAGACTCGGACTCGGGTTCAGACACGGAACTGCTCGAACGCATCCAAGAGGATGACAACTTGGACGCCGTCCTCCAGGATATAGGGGGGGGGGGGGGGGTGGCCATGGCCACTCCTTATACGCCTGGAACGGCGTGCAACTCAGGCCATACGGGCGACAACTGACATGACGCGGGGAAACCATGCCAGTGTACATGTTCCTAACAAATTTAAAAAACTTGATTTTGCAAACTAATGTTGGTACCCTGATTGTTTTTTTCATGTCATTAGATGAAGAAAGCGATTCATTGAGCCTGATTTACAGTACAGATTGCAATGAAGCACATGCTATACCATTGACAAGAAGGCCATCAGAGATTGAATGTCACCCAGCTGGCTGCTATATATGACGCCCACAAATCCACTAGACTGATTCAAGACCGTGAGTCATCAGCCAAACGAAAACGAAAGGCCTCGGCCGAACCATTGTGTTTTTTTAATGTGGTCTATATTTACACGATTTAAATCGATTTAGCTGCTGACTGCAATCAACCCAAGAGTAGAGTTCAGAGGCACCAATTGGCCTAGCGTTCCATCTCAAGAAACTACTGGAGTTGTTGTCAATACATGGAGTTGCGCATCCCTCCAAGGATGTCTGTCAACCCAAGAGTGGAATACAGAGGCACCAATGGACTAGCTTTCTACCTCAAGATAAGTACTGGAGAAATTATCACTTGCATCAACGATCACCAGAGAAGTACTGTACATGTACCACGAATTCCTTTACACCATGGACAAAACCGTCGACAAAATCGGATCCGCCTCTCTCAAAGTTGGTAAGCAATCTTTTACAACTGTTGGTATTGCATATGGTAAACAAACTTGGTGTCTTGAAAGGGGTATGTAAAGTCATCTCGAAGTTCATCAGAAGTCGAAACAATAATTCAACGTAAAGAATCATACCACAAAAATGGAATGATGACAATATCGCGCACCAGGCCCTCCTTTCGGAGTTCCCGACAATGGCACCGTCCGCCGCCGCTCCTGACCCTTTCGCCATACTATTATTATTATTATTATTATTAATTTCTGGTAATGAAACCAAGGATCCTTCAAAAGCGCTCAAGGCACTGTAGCTCGTAAGCCTGAAGAAACCCGTAGACAGAGGCTGTGTCAGCCAGGAACACCGGGGCAAACCCCTTCTCTTAGCGATAAGTGTTCTGGGTTCTTTTACGTGCATTATACAATTTTATAATGTTATAATGGGAAAGATATATACACACATTATAAATTATACAACACACGGGACCTACAACTTTACGTCCCATCCGAAGGACGAAGCAATAGTGGTTTAATTGCCTTGCTTAAGGACACACGTGTCCACACCGAGACTCGAACTCACGCTCTGCGGAACAGAAAACCAAGCTCTTAACCGCTCGGCCACGACACTCCACAACAACGGCAGCGAGGCTCGGACTCGGGTTCAGACACGGAACTGCTCGAACGCATCCAAGAGGATGACAACTTGGACGCCGTCCTCCAGGATATAGGGGGGGGGGGGGGGGGGGGGGTGGCCAAGGCCACTCCTTATACGCCTGGAACGGCGTGTAACTCAGGCCATACGGGCAACAACTGACATGACGCGGGGAAACCATGCCAGTGTACATGTTCTAAGGTTGTGACGTTTACACGTTTAAATGTGTAAACGTAAACAGAATCAAATCCGTTTAGAAATTTTTCGAAACGTTTAAACGGAAGTCAAAAAAAAAAAAAAATTGACCTTCTATTTACGCCATACCCTCCAGTTTTATTCACAAAGAATGTACTTTCTTTGAACATCTATTTATTTTACAAAGCATTTGTAATGCCTGTAGTACTTGGTCACATTCCAAAAAGATTAATTTGATACATTTCTCAATGACCAGCAGCTGCCGGTATCTACATGTATTGTGCTCATGATAATTATACAGTGTATACATGTGTTTTATGTTTTCAATACGCCGCCGCCGCCGCCGCCGCTGGGCAACAAAATAAACACGGCATCGGACGGCGGTGTCTCTCTCCAGGGGCTATTCAGATTAAATTACTAAGTTTTCAAACAATTCTGTGTCTCTCGTATTTCTTTATTTTTGTGTGAAGTTTGAACTTAAATTTAACAGTCGACGTCACTGTGCCTTGACGGTTGTTATTAACAAACGTTCCACTTCCATAACAAAAATAGACTACCCCCCCCCCCCCCCCCCCCCCCCCCACACCAAATATTTTGGGTCATAAACCAAAAATATTTTTCAGATCGTACAACGGGTTCCGCTTGGGGTGACATATTAAAATACTTGCGGAGTGGGAATGTGTAAACTTTGTGTACAATTTGTTTTTGAAGAGTGATATAAACTTAGAGTTTTCGCAATTTACCTCGGTGTTAGAAATATTGCCGACTTCCCAAAAGATGTACCAGGTTTTGTTTTGTTTTGTAGCAAATTATTTACTTCCGTTCCATTATAAACCTTAACCACAAATGTTAACATTGCTGAAGCATTCAATACTAGGGAAACAACAATAAGGGTACATTGTAAGTTAGTACATTGTACATGTATTTATAAGGGCTGCACCCAGTGGAGTCAAGTAGTGTGTTTCGAAACTTCTAAGTTCTGACACTGTTTTCTCTTGTAATTTTCGCCGTCCTCCAAGTTTTTCCTGTATAAAAAAATGCCGCGCGCTTTGCATAGTCCAGTGTGGAACACCTTTGAGAAAGTAAACGACCATAGTGTAAAATGCAAGATCTGCAGCTCAATCCTCACCTACAAAGGAGGTTCCACCAGTACGATGCTAAATCACATCAAAATTAAGCACCCATCTCGGCAAGAATTGGATGAACCATCCGGCAGTAGCCAGACTACGCTGTCCTCATTCCTAAGAAGGGAAGCATGCAACCCGGCAAGAGCAACGAAAATTTCAGAACTTATAGCAGGGGTAATCGCCGGGGCAAGCTTGCCAATTAGCCTGGTCGAGGAGGATGGGTTCAGAAAGTTAATGACATTTCTGGAACCTGGGTACAAGGTACCCTGTCGAAAAACCATGACCGCACAGCTGCATCTAATGTACGAGCAGAAAAAAGACGCCCTGAAGAAGGAGTTGCAAGATGCCCACAGTGTCGCCCTAACAACCGACTGCTGGACATCAATAAGTCAGGAGGGCTACATGACTGTGACGTGTCACTTCATCAAAGACTGGGAACACCATTCAGTTGTCTTAGACACGGCTCCCGTTGCTCAAGTTCCTGACAGCGACGACGAAGAACAAGAAGAAGAAATACAAGGCCCACAGCGACATACAGCTCAAGCGCTCTCAAATCAACTTCAAACAGTTGTCGATCGGTGGGGTTTAAGCGGCAAAGTCAGTGCTGTGGTTCACGACAATGCGTCCAACACCAAGGACATTGGCGCCCTATCCATGGAGGTTGCTGATGTTGGGTGTGCCGCTCACACCTTACAGTTAAGCGTAAACAAAGGTCTGGGATGCAACAGAGTCATAAGAAATGTCATCGGTGGTGCGAAGCGTCTTGTCGGCCACTTTAAACACAGCACTGTGGCCACTAAAGCCCTCGAATCAAAACAGCGGCAAATGACCACTCCAAAGCTTCGCCTGATATCTTCGTGCAAGACGCGCTGGAATTCGGTTTTTGAGATGTTGCAACGACTCCTTGAGAATCGCTGGCCAGTCAACTCCGTCCTTGGCGACAGGCAGTATACCAAACTAGCCGACGCACAGACTTTAGATATTAAGTCGGAGCACTGGAACCTAATGGGCGAGTTAGTTGCCTGCCTCAAACCTCTTCAGGTATGTAAATTATAATAATCAATTAACGAAAATAATTATTATAATATTGTACGTGACTCCGTGCTGTTTAAAATAAATATTTCCCCACCATAATTAATGTACGCTGAGCCCCCCGCCCCCTCTTGTTTGCATTACTTGATGTTGTTCACTTTAAAAGTGCGGAATCGACCACAAATTATTATAAGTAAACAAATTAATTACAATAGGCGCATTTTACAGCCACTTATTCTTATAAAAATGCTGCTGAATCATACGACGAGTCATGTATGCGTGCACAAAAACGGAGTAAAATAGTTTATAGTAAAATAGTTCATACCAGCCAATGCTTTATTTTAAAAATGTTAACAACACACTCCAGAAGGTGCGTGCACTCGTTGACTGTTCATAAATGTGTGACACAAAATGGTTTATAAATAAAAAATATACTAAAAACATGTTATGTTCTATAATTATATATAGGTTGCAACAACGGTGTTTTCTTCAGAAAAGAACGTGAGTGCCTCCATCGTCCACCCAATTATCGGAAGTCTGGTGCAGACCCACATGGAGCCCCTTGAAGCCGACTCTGCGCCTATTGCAGAGTTGAAGAAAGTAGTTGCCACAGATCTAAAGCGCAGATTCTGCTCTGATGAGTCCCTGACCACTGGTCCTCCAAGCATCGGTACTGGATCCACGGTACAAGCATCTCACCTTTGTGGACGAAGAGTACCGGGATTTCCCCTTCCGTACTGTCACGGAAGAAATAGCAGTCATGATTTCGACCGAACAAGAAGAACCGCCAGCAAAGAAGCCCCGACCAGCATCTGGCATGGACTTCTTACTGGGAACCAGCGGAGGCAGTGAAAAACCCAACGTCGATGTGGCTGCAGTTGCTCAGGCAGAGTTTGATATGTACATGCGTGGCCCCCCTTTGGACAATGAGACAGATCCCTTGAACTGGTGGCGAGATAACGGTCAGCTTTCCCCAATTTGTCAAAACTAGCACAGAAATTCCTTGCCGTCCCTGCCACCTCAGTACCCTCGGAGAGAGTGTTCTCCACTGCTGGGAACATTGTCAACAGCAAGAGAAGTCTCCTGCTTCCAGAAAACGTCAACATGTTAGTGTTCCTTAAAAAGGTTTAGGGTGCACTCACTGCAGATTTTAGTCTCGAAGCGTAACTCACAAAACGTTCCTTAAGCTCGATTGTTTTCTTTATTAAAAAAACATTTCAAAATCAAAAGTCAATAATTCCTGAATCTAGGAAGAAATAAGCCTACTCAAAATGAAAAAAAACAACAACATCGATTAAAATTCCCATACTACTTCCCAATTGCATTTTCTTAACTCCCCATCAACAGACAAAATGAACGGAGAATGTGATATTTGGTCATATTTCAGGTTAAATTTAGTAAATCAATTAGTGAAACTGGTCGTTCGACAAAAGCTGTATGTATCATAAGTTAACTGCTGAAAACTTGCATTCTTTTAGCATTTGTTGTTTTGTTTTGTTGTTGCAACTGCAAGTAATAAACACAAAGTTATAGTTTCCGAGTCCAAAGTACCCTGTATTTATTTCTATCCGAATTGATGTCGAATATTTAATCATCATTGACGATTCTGCGACACCTCCCGAATCCCGATTCCCCGTGAAGAATATTGTGGTCCGAAGTTATACTTTTTTAAGAAAATTGTTAAATGTTGCTATCATTTGCCGGAAAATCAATTTATCCTATTTTTCGGTTACAGTTTTAAGTTTCCCCAGTCTTAGAAAAAATCTCAGCTCCAAAAAGAATATTTCTCCTGGCTCCAGAGAATGATTGACAGCCCCTTTGTCCAAATTGATACATTATATCTCTTGTTTGCTACAATCTTATCTAGTACAAGGTGACCGAACTTTGAGGACGTGGCGAATTGTAGGTACGTGCTAGCCTGCTAGGTCACCGAACTTCAGGCGCCCGGCTCAACGTGCACGATGTAGGTCACCGAACTTTGAGGACGTCCTGGTTGCGTTCATTCGCAGCAAATAAATACGCCCAACCCAGTTGCTTAGAAATACTGTTGCTAAGTAGCGAGGCTCCCCTGCTCGTGGTGTATGGCGGTAGCCAGAAGTCTTGTACATGTACTATTCATATGGAAAGGTTATGAATGATTGGGTTTTTGTTCTCATGGCCTGGCTGAAGGAAACTAGCGGTATACCGGTACCGGTAGTACAGTTGTTTTCCTAGATCCGGATTTTTCCTAGTTCCGGATCGCTTTAAATAAAAACCTACCTCTTATGGCTTGGTCTCCAATACTATTTTGTTTAGATGAAGTGCATTTTGAAAAGAATCATACCAGCTTCTTGATACATAAATATTCTTTCAATAAAATATCCAGAAAAGGAATTTTGGCTCGATTTTCGACTCGTACTTTGACATGTTTGGACGGTTTGTAGAAATCACGGGAGCCGAAAAACCACGCACAAATATTCTGCGACCAAACGTTTGATTTCATTTATGCCTTTTTGTAGTCTGCAGTTGTATACAACTCATGCATCGAATATTTGTTGAGTAAAAATAAGTCTAAAAGTCTCCAGTATTAAAAAATCTGCCAAAGACAACGTATATATTTTCCTAGTTCCGGATCGCTCGTAAAATACATGCATCAACTAACTACACGCGCGCAAGCGTTTTCATATGACGTGATCAGTGTGATCGGTCAACGTTTATCAGCTCGTTGCCGCGCCACACACGTATCGGTCGCGCACGCTACACGGACAAAACTTTTCCAAAAATTTCCTTACAAGTCTTCTTTTTTAACTTTATTGGAAGTGGAAGTATTTGAAATGTATTTTAAACTCTATCTATATAAATTAATGAATACTTTATCAGAAATATAGGCTTGATTCGGGTTGGTTCTAGCGTGATTATTTTTCATGTACGAAGCAGTTTTTCACCCGATCCGGAATTGGTTAAACCATGGAGCTATGAAGAGACCGATCCGCAACTAGAAAAAATGATATCGGTATTTTTGACGTCGTATTTTCAAATTAAGAAGAGCATAAATATCGAAACAAAAACTGTAGTTTCTCCATTACTTAAGGTAAACTTATAAACCTATTTCATTTGAATTTCGAGGATTAGACTTGCCGAAAACAGCCTCAATTGTTTTTGCGATCCGGAACTAGGAAAACGTCTGTACTTGCTGAAATGCTGCAGCTATCGCGACATTTGTTAGGGTAACGTTTTTATCAAAATTCGGAGGCAGTTTTTGTTTTTGTAAAATCGTAGCTAAAAATTAAATAAATAAACGATCTTTCTAAGGCTAATCTGGACATTCCTTGAAGTGACAGAACTTGCAGGTGATGCTTCTTGAAATGTTTAGCCTTCAAAGAACATAGAAAAGATAGAATGGTGGTTAATGTATATAATGTATACAAACAAACGCGACCGCAGTTACGCAAATAGACCGGGCAGGCGGCAGCTTTTTTTTAAAAGTTTTCAATAAACGTTTAAACGTTTAAACGTTACGAGAAAAGGTTTCTAAACGTTTACAAAATTAAACGTAGAATCACAACCTTACTTTCAAGTCAGAAACTTAAAAAGTTCATCATAAGCAGAATGGAACCCATTTTGAACAGTTTGGGGTTGGCTCATCTGTTGCCAGCGTTCGTCAGGGAAAATGTAAGTAAATCAACCAACAAATGTCATAGCTAGTTTAATAATTAGTACTTAATAATAAGCGTGTAGGCCTACTTTAATTGAAATTGTAAATGATGTGCCAGTGTCATGTCTATAAGTTAGTGGTCCAGAAGTGTGACTTGTTTGTCCGTGTTACATCTGACCCGGGTAATTTCGACTTTTCTTATGCAGGCCAGGTGTCGGTGAAATTGTATAATTTTTTTTAAAGATAACTTGATTGGTATATTACAATTTACATCGCTATTCGGCAGATAGAATGCATTAAATATTGAATACTTTGAAATAGCATTCATCGTTTATTCAAGAAGGAAGGAACACTAAGGCTAGGCTCTATAGATAGTTTTTTTCCAGTTTGGTAAGGGGGGGGGGGGGGTTGCAAAGTGGAAATATTCTTCTCGTGTGAAGGAAACGGGGATACTGATGTTTTTGTGGCATCTTGGTGGCCACCGGAAATTTGTGTAATGGGAGGGGGGTGAGGGGGGTGGGGCGTTTATACCCCCCCCCCCCCCCCCCCCCCCCCCCCCACTCAATACTTCAAATGTGTTTCCACAGTTGTATAACCTGACTTATATTCCAAGATGGCCACAAAAATTACAAACAGCAACATAATTCTGTTTGAAACAATATCACTGGGGCATAAGCACCCCAAAACTGTTTCCAGTTTTTCAGCTCACTTCAACTTTTGCATTCTATAGAGCTCAGAAAACACCTGAGCTTATATTTTGACACAAGGATTGATATTATTAGTAGTCCGTGTGATATGAATATCAGACTTCTGTACAAATCGGACTCCTTTTGCCTATCGGTTGAACCCTCTGACGTGACTGGTCAATCATTATCACGATCTTCACTTAATTAAGTCTGGTGTCTGATGAACTACATGTACACTGCATTTAAATGTACGGTGTTTATACCCAGTTAAATATTATGCATAAATGACGGATAAGTAGTAAAGTAGTATACGATTATTATGTTTTAGTAATTCATGGGCTATCAGTATTGTCAACTTCGATACGCGTCTTCAGTTGTAGGCACGCATCACGGTGGGGGAGGTGGGGGAGTCGGGTAGTTTCAGTTGAATTAATCCTCCGGCGGATTTGGTAAAGTCACTTTTACCCTAAATAAATTTATAGGCCTAGGCTATAGTGTATAGTGCAGATCCGAAACGCACAAGAAAATCAATCAAAAAAATCAAAAAAATCACAATGCGTCACTACGCCGCTGGCCTTGTTACCTAATTAAATGTTTGATGATCAATGATTATAATGATTTTAAAGTCAATGAATAAATAACAATTCGAATAGCCCAATCTTGGCTGCTGTAATAATAATAATAATAATAATAATAATATGGATTTATAATGCGCACTTCTCCAGAAAACCGATCAAGGCGCCTACACAAAAAGAAAACATTATACAATAGAAAATGAAAAATAAACATAATTGAACTTAAATAAAACCCAATGAAAGTCTAAGTGAACAAGTGTGTTTTTAGTTCCCTCTTGAAGTTGTTGAGGGATGTTGTTTTGCGAAGTGAGACAGGGAGCTTATTCCATAGGGCAAGAGCAGCTTTGGCGAAAGCACGGTCTCCGTAACGAATTGTTCTAGACCTTGGTTCTACCAGCAAGTGAGATCCAGCAGACCGTAGAGCACGACTGCTGTGCTTAGTGGAGATTAGTTCACAAAGATACTGTGGGGCTTGTCCATGCAGAACTTTGAACACAAGGAGGCAGATTTTGAAGGTGATCCTCCTTGCAATGGGGAGCCAATGTAGGCGTCTTAGGACGGGCGAAATGTGGTCGTATTTTCTGGCTTGGACAACGACTCGAGCGGCATTATTGTGTACACGTTGCAGACGAGAAATAGATGCAGCTGGAAGGCCAACTAAGAGCGAGTTGCAACAATCCATGCGGGAGGAGACCAGAGCATGGATGACTTTCTCAGCTGTATCCAGAGACAAGTATTTGCGAATTTTGGCTATGTTACGAAGATGGAAGTTAGCGCTTTTGCACACACTTGAGATGTGTGCTTCCATGTTGAACAGTTTGTCAAACACAACTCCAAGATTGCGTGCACTTCTGGAGGCTGACAAATCGTGGTTGTTGATTGAGAACTGTTGTGAAGTAAACTTTGCATGGTCGTGTCGCGATCCCACAACAAGAACCTGTGTCTTTTCCGCATTCAGTCGCAGGAAATTACGACTCGTCCACGTTTGAATATGGCTGACACAGTCGTGCATCTGCTTGAAGGACTCATCTGCAGTTACACCAGGAGTGAAGGATATGTAGAGCTGGGTGTCGTCGGCATAGAGATGGAACTTGACGTTGTGATGTCTAGCGATGTCGCCTAGTGGTAGGGTATATGTCGTGAAGAGAACAGGGCCTAGAACAGAGCCCTGAGGGACGCCGCAGTCTAGGGGCCGGGATTCTGATCTGCTTTGAGCGATGCACACCGTTTGAGACCTGTCAGCAAGATATGACTTTATCCACTGCAAAGCAGATCCAGTCACACCGAGCCGCTCTGATAGTCGTTGCAGTAGAAGTTGATGGTCCACTGTATCAAAGGCAGCAGATAGGTCCAGTAGAACTAGTAAGACCATCTGCCGATTGTCAATGGAGTGAAGAATATCGTTTGAAACTCTGACTAGAGCAGTTTCATCACTGTGTCCTCTTTTGTATGCAGACTGCATGTCTTCTAGAAGATGGTTGTCCTCCAAGTGACTTGTAAGTTGGCGTAGGACAATTCTCTCCAGAACTTTGGAGATAAATGGCAAGTTTGATACCGGTCGGTAATTGTTAAGTTGCTCAGGATCAAGGCCGTCTTTCTTCAGCAAAGGTGTAACATGTGCTACCTTGTATTCCTCCGGAACCTTGGTAGCTGCCAGGGAAGAGTTGACGATATTTTGGATGCCTGGTGCAAAAGACATGGGAATTTTCTTGACAATCCAGGTAGGAACTGGATCGAGACGACATGTCTTATTTGGTGATGACGCGATGATCTGAACGATATCAACAATGGAAATAGCCATTTACAATCTGTTACGTGGGTCACAATATTAAGAATATAATTTTGTTATGATCCTAGATTACGCTGGAAGCAGTACCAATGTTGTCAAGCGAACAACTGACAGTTTTGGGCGTTACTCGAATTGGGGAGCAAGCAATCCTAAAGTCCAGATGTGTCGCTGCTGCCTCAAGATCAACGGTAGCTGTTGCAGGTAATGAACACACAAATCAAATGGCACAATTTCTATCGATACTTGACAATTTGTATCAAAATGGTGTTGTACTTTTAGAATTTCTCACACAAGAACTCGTTAAACAGCAATAATGTTACAATTGAGATAAAACAAAAAGGAATTCTTTGTTAGTGTTAAAATGTGAAGCGTAATTCAATGCATTACATTTAATACTATAGCTGAATATTTAGATTTACCTTAAACCACATACATTACTTATACGAACGTTTTGTAAATAACCGGTGAGTGTTGTCTGTATTTCCATTTAACCAAAAAGCACATAGTGTATCGTCATTTTACTGTTCAGTAAATATAATTGGATGACAAGACAAAGTGTTTGTGGTAGGTCGAATTGTCAATCTGCGTAACATTCCCCTATGCGACTTGCTTTGTCAAAAATATACAATTTGCATAAACCTTTTGGGTTTTATTATCAACAAAATAATTAAACTCAACTTCTTGCAACGCTTGGACCGGAGACAACACAAGTCTTGATAATTCATTTTTTGTCGGTTTTGAGATTTCTGATATTGTTTATGTTCCATGTTGCCAGACTGACAACTTTGTTTTAGTTTGCCATTTATGGGGACTGATTAACGGTCAAACCACAGCAAGAGGGATCATAATTATGAAACATATTCAAACAGATCTATTTACCATTGTTTAAAGAAGTCTGCATGTTGCACTTTCAAAATCTATATGCTACAAAACCCAATTAATAAGATTTCTTTTATTGAAGGAATCATTCATACTTCATAGTGTGATTTTCAAGTAATTTTGAACACAAACACCGCTTGAAAGTTCTGTCCATGAATAAGGGAAAAAACCGTGTTCTATCAGCACTTATGTACATGCATGTGATTTTTTTTTGTAATATTTACTTTTTGTGATCCGTAAATAGAACTTTTAAATGTTGTTTGTGTTAAAAATTCGGTAAGTTGTTTGAAAAATTGGTCCTCCTATTTTGTTTTTTTTTATTTTTTTACTCAGCCCTATAATATACGCATACCTCATTTTATCTTCAGCAAATTTCCCCCCCGTATACACATACGCCCTTCTATTTTTTTTAAACACACATTTTTCCCGTTACAGCTGAGCGGAGCCGTCTTTTTCTTGGGAGAAGGCAGCTGACCCCATATGCCGGAAGCAGCTCGTCCAGTTCTTCGAAGAACAGGAATCGAGCACAGCACGGAAAGACCACGAACATCAAGTTCTTCTGTCTCTCTGAAACAGGATGTGTAAGTATATATAATCTATGAGAATTCTCTCCTCCAGATAATACATAAAGATGAATAATGTAACCTTGACGATCGTGGGAAAATACAAACATTAAAATAATGTGTTCGTTCAATTTACGCCGGTAATTGAAGTTTTCCATATTGACATTTTATTTATTATAGCCTCCAAATATATTGTTTCAGAATTACGGGACTGCGAAATGCACATTATATTAATTTAGTTATCGTGTATCATGCTAGTTGTCATTAACAGACGGTTTTTGTTGTTGTTGTAATTAATATTTTTTCATCGGGTCATTTTTGGGGGTATTCATATAAAAAAGGAATAGCTTGAAATGAATAACACTCTAATTAAATGATAAGTTAGTATTGTGATTGTGTTATTCACAAAAGAATACTGCTTTTGAAATCCACTATTGTAACACGACATCTATAATTATATATGATACTGTAGCTGGAGAAGGTTCACCGAGATCGTTCAGTGAATGCTTTAGATAAATAAATATAACATTGTTATTATCTACAAGGCACTCTACTTTTATACCCAATTGTCTTGTGTGCTTATAACAAACATATCAACCGCACGTTGTTCAACATTTTTCAAATAAAATTATCAATGAATGTTTTACCCGCAGGCTGGAGTGCCCAACTCCTCAACACAGCATGTTTTACGAGAGTCTGGCCTGGGTGAAAAAACTGTAAACATATGGTCAGGTGCAAACGCAGAGGATGTCAGAAATCGCCTTATGGAGACGTACCCGAAATTAAGGGATGCGGGGGGGCTTCGAATACTTGAAGGCTAACAACGTTTGAGGACCTGCCGCTTCCTTCTGGAGGTTATACGGCGAGATATATGAAGGAGTACGCCAAGCAGGCGCGTATTTATATTCGCCCAATCCAAAAGAATCTGGATGTTTCTCATGAAGTTGTAAGTGTTTATTTTCTCAGCATTTTCTTAACCTGTCAGCCTCACATTATAGTCCGCCCTTCATGCCAGAACGCTACCCGAAAGTTAGTTTAGCATAAGCCAATCGTTGGCGAACCTGTTTCAGTTTTTTGGTCGATGGTTTTATCCAACAAAATGTGGATGTCAGTGGGTTTTTTTGGTTTAAAACAAAAAACTCAACCCTCTTGTATCTATATTCCCAGGATTTTGAGCCCAATTAAAGGGGTAGGGGAGGCTAGGGCTAACATAGTCTTTGTTGTGTCAGGTGCGTTTGTACGAAATCCCATTAGCGCCAAGTAAAACAATTCGTAGTGCCAGAGTGGTATTCTGTAATAACAAATTGTGAATCCGTTAAAATGGATTTGATTATTTGTTTGCTTATCGTTAAATGAGTGGTTGAGTTTGTACCCGCATTCAAATAATGGGCGTAGAACACTATTATGACAATAGGGTCCACGATTTGTGGGTATATCTCTCTGTATCGGTTATATACATATTAAAGGTACTAAAGCGGTGGTCACACCTTACGGTCTTGAACGTATAGTTGAACGTAGTGTGGTGTGACTGTAGTAGACCGTAGGTGACCGTAGTAACCACGACAGTACGATTGAAGTACGGTCAACTACGGTCTACTACGGTCAAATAAACTACGTTCATGAGCGTAACATGTGACCACCGCTTTGGACAAACCTAGTAAGAACTGACGATAACGTTTCATAAGTAAAATGTCCTAATACTATAGGGTCAAGGAGACGCGAATACGGATGATGTTAAGGTACCGTGTCTGAAATGCAACAAGCTCGTCCCTCAGACAAGGTTGAGGAACCATCTGCAACAGGAGCATGGCAAGGAGGAGTCAGATGGAAACGAAAGGTTCGATCGGTTTTGACCTGAAACATTCACAATTGTTATCGCTTTAGTCTCCTTTTTTAATAGTGAGATATTTTTTCATCAATACTCAAAAATAGTATTTGTAAACTATTTAAAAGTTGTATTCACATGCAATTGTTTATGTCTAATTTCTTCAGTGACGAAAGTGTGTGTTTACCTGTCGTCCATGTATCATCGACGCCATCTACCCCCATGACACCACCTTCAAGGCCCTCAACCTCCAATTGAAGTCAACTCGCCCAACCGCTGATCAAGGCAGCAGGTAAACATGCATTACATTCAGTGATAAAGACAAATTGGCATTTTAAGAGAAAGAACAATTTGCCTTGTTCTTGTATAAGCAATAGCAACAAAATACACAATTATTGTCTTGTCGTCTTGCACATTGACATGTTTTATGACGGATTAATATAACTTTATTCATTTCCAATAACAAATACGTTCTGTGGCTTTTACGATCATTCACAATGTGGGTTTTTTTTGGCAGTTCTTATTTGGAATATATGAAAATTCTTGACACTTTGGATGTTCCGGACAGTGACGAAGACATTGACCCGATGGTCTTAGAAGAGAGCATACGTGATACGTCAGATAGCACGTAAGTAATTGTCCTTTTGCATAACTTGACCTTCTCTGCGGGAGTATAGTCGCACATTGCCGAGTCAATTTATTTTGTATGAAAGTAGCCACATTTTAGAAGTAATATACGGGACAAAAGTATGTTTACGAAAAAGTAAGCAAATAATATTTTCACAGAAATTTAATTGTTGAATAAATTTAGGGCAATCAATTAATTGTAACATCCCTAGGCCTTTTTTAGTTTTTGTATGATGTGTACAATAACTTAGCTATATTGATATTCAACGAAACTGCACAATACCGCTGTGCGTGAAAAAAATTCTTAGGCATAATAAGAAAATGTTCTCGTTCAGCAATTAATTTTTTTCTTGGAATTCGGGGGAATAGTGGCGATTGGCAGAAACATTCAATCTGCTTGTTTAATTTGACATAATATAATATGTTCATACCTTTAATCCATTAGGCCTCGTTTTCTTTTATTATTACATTCTTTCTGGTAATTCTGGTAATCAAAAGAAGGATTCCCCGAAATGCCCTGGGCAACTGTAGCTCGTATGCCAAGAAACCGGTCGAAAAAAACAAACGCGAGAAGGATACAGTTTTATATACATTATGGCAAAAAACCCAGAAGAATATCTTGTAAAAAGCCCACACAATCAGGCAGGGACTGAAAACCCAATCCACATGTTAGACCAAACAGGATTCAAACCGGGGTCACAGCGGTTGAAGGCGAGGAAAGAACCGATACGCCAACCTAACTCCATTGGGTTTATGAACCCAAATACGGAAATTAAAATACATTTATGAATGTTTACGTCTCAATTTTAGGTGCAAATCAGAAGTGGACCAGTTCACAGATGGGTTGGAAGACATTGGAGGCCTGTGGAGTGTAATTTAAAAAAACACAGGTGCTTTTGAAGCACTGTTCACTGCAAGTTACAAGAAGCTAACGGCCTCCACAATTGTCTGCTCAATGAATGAGTGTTAAAAGATAAAGAGGAAGACGTGATATTCTCCTGGGAACAGTTTCTGGTCAGATGTGAAGGTCAGATCAACAAACCTTTTGGTATCATACAAAATATTACAAGATGGCAAAAGCCACATGTCCCTATATATTATATTCGAACAGTGCCAGTCGCATTTACTCTCTTTTGAAAAAATATGTTTAATTTGAGAAATAGTCAAAATGTTTACTAAGTGGATTCGTTAACAAAATGTTTAATTGTCAAAAATACCTTTAATTTATCATTATTAGGTGGAGCCTGTAAACTGGACATGGCAAACGGACTAAGCACCACCATCAGTCTGGCCCACGTTCTAGAATTTGCTACTGGAGCCAGCAGTGTGCCGCCGATGGGATTTATCAAACATGTTGACGTTGAGTTTTTCACTCCACTTTCTGGGATGAAAAATTATCCAACAGCCCACACATGTGCTATGGAATTGAGGCTGCCACGTAAATTTGACGATGTGGACCTCTTCTGTCAGTTACTGTGTTGCTGTTTTAGATGGTAGTGTAGCGTTCTCTAAAGTGGACTTATGAACACTTCAGCAAATAAACCTGTTTGCACTGATTTTCTTGTATAATACACTTTTGTAAATATTTAGTTATTTTTCACTTGGTTTTCAGTTATTTTACCCATACATTAATAACAGTCCATAATCACAATTCCAGATGTTAAACCTCTGAGATTCAGCAAACTACCCTGTATGCATTCATCACTTTCCTTGATCCTTTGCACCAAGGTCCAACCTATTACTTGAGTTGATTGATAATACCAGACCAGCCCTTTTGACCAGGTCCAGGGGCCTTTGCCCTTGGTGACATGTCTAGACAGTTGTTATTCTTTGTTCATAATATTTAACCACTGTTTTCAGTCCTCATGCAAGCAACATCTCACATTTACTTTCTCCAGTTTTACATAATTCTTGCCCTATACTGTGAATTTTTTTTTGCTGAATAAAAATAAAACTACTGTCCAGTTTAATTGTCTATATACACTAAAGTAGTCACAGATGGTCCTGTTAATTTAATGGACATTTTGCCATGTAAACTAGTATTAGAAATTCGCCATTGGTTGAAACAAGGCAACACTTTGTTTATTTTGTGTGTTTTTTGTTATTGTTTTGGGGTTGGGACAGCCATCCTACAGTACTGTATAGCCTTCTTAAAGGATTACAGAAATATAACATAAAATAGTACTTATATGATATAAAACATAGGTTACAGTAATAATACACCCATTAAAACAATTTATTTTGTGAATTTAGGGTTATTTGAGCCATTACAAATTTCGAATTTCCCTCCGATCGCCCCGCCCAGAAAAATTCCCTATTTGACAGAATGCCCGGATGTCGAAGTCGTGACGTCACGTAAAGAAGATAATTTCGCGATTTAGCGATTGCGTGGGCCGGGTACGCGTACGCGTGCATACATAGCGCGCAGTACTGCATTTTTTTAATTTTTTTATATTTTTTTTTTAAATATTTGTATTAAATAATTGTATTTAGTATTCCCTTTATATCTAATCTATTTATCCTTAAATGTATTATCCAATTAGTTTGGAGAGCCCCTCGACAGAAACTTGTTTCTTTTGGGTAATCCTGCGGGAGCTATTGGGATATTGTCTTCTGTTATGTTTTTTGTTATGTTTCTTGATCAGTGTTTGTTATTTGTAATTGTTCTCTAATTCAGTAATTTTGTATATCCCGAAAAATGAAATAAAGATAAAGATAAAGATTTTGTTTCACACAGTACCATGGCTGAATCTTCACCAGAATTGTCTGAAAGTGAATTTGAAAGCGACTTTTCGGAAGAAGATTTGTCAACTGATGATTCAGAGAATGAACACGTAAACGAAGCCGGGCACATTGTTCCATACATGTACGAACCAGAAATTGAAAGCGGCGACAGCGACAACAATGATGTCGATGATGCCATTCCGGGCGTACACAACGAAGGACAAGATTTGGAAGGCCGGCTCGGTAACAACGATTGGTGAGTTTAAAAAGGAACATAATTACATGTAGTTTGCATACAATCTCGAGGTATATACTCAAGTTCTGTATTGTATTGTTTTTTTACTGAACGGACTTTTATTCAACGCAAATAAATACTTGTGTGAGATAGTTGAATGGAAGTATAAATCCAAAGAAACGGTGTCCGAAATAGACGACTAACCGCACACCGCCACATACATGTACGTACACATACAGGAATTACCCACATGCAGTACATGGTGTTTCAAAGCAGGTACATGTACTTCCGATTTTTTGGGGCTATGCTACTAGTACTCCTTTCTCAATGGTTAATTAATCTATTCAATGCAAAACAACTTGACGATTTCATTATTATTTATTCGCAGGTGCTCCTGTGGAGGTTGTATTACTATGCCTGCTGTCAGAGAGTCTGTTTGCTGTAAGGAACTTGAGCAAGTTATTAGGAAAATGGACGACTACGATGCTGCTCTGGACTGCATAATAGAACACCCAGGGTTTCAGACAGTCTGCCTGGATAGATGGGTGCTCGATACTGCGTATTATCAGTATCGTCAGCAATATGGAAATGCAAGACAAGACGCAACCGAAAATCAGTAAGAAACTTTTTTTTTGCGAGGATTTTTTTAATCAAAAGTCTAAATACAAGTTTTACGCAGACCAATTATAAAATGATTGATATCTCCTTGTTTTGGCAGCTGATGCGATATATTGTATTAAAAATTAAAATTATTTTAAATTTGTTAAAAACCAAGAAGCACCGCCACACAGCATACCGCCAGTTGGCCAGATGGTGTTGGGGATTCCTAGGCAGAAGTGTTAGAGTACCCTTGCCTTCCTGCGCTGTCTCGAAGATTCGCCAACAGTTTCCATCAGATGAATACAAGGGATTCCAAGAAATATGAATGGAATTCAACACACTTTAATACATTATACATGTATTGAGATTGCCATTTTCTTAGTATGATAATGATTCATTTACAAAATAAGGTAATTGGTTATTTAAAAGTGGAAATTGTTAAAACAGTGACATCTGTTTCAAACTGAATACATGTAGTTACATTTCCGATAATTGTCTTTTTGTAACAAAACAAATATGGATATTGTATTTTCGAACTTCGAAGTCATTAATACAGTGTGTATTATGAAGCAAAATATATATTTCCAGTTGAAATGTCTGGCATCATTACATCCGTTATGGATAAACGAAACCATTCAAACTTTACATTTCCTAAAATTAGCTTATTGTAACAAAATAAATTATATATGCATAACTTGATTGAAAAACCCCCGACAGGTCAGTTAAAGGTAGTATACACCATTTGCAGAAATCGAAAATATTTACTACTTAATTATTAAGAAATACCTTACTCAATTGAAAGTAAATAATGATTTTAGGCATTCCGCAAAAGGATTGCGCTGGATATCCTGTAACTATTCCAAAAAAATGAATTTTATAAAGAAAAATTCGCTCTCGCCGGACGGCGAGAGCGAAAAAACAAAGATAACATAAGAATAACTGCTCGACCCCGGTTGAAAACAAACGCTGTTTTTCGTGCTTTTCTCGGCATCCATGATTGTAAAACTTCGGAAAAGTCAGTTAAACGATATTTACTATGAAATACAACCCCCCAAATCTACCCATTCATGATAATTCAAGCAATTACCAATGGTGTATACTACCTTTAAATGATATTTACTGTAAAAAAAACAACCCAAATTCACCTATTCACACAATTACCAAAGGTGTATTTTAACTTAAGTGAAATTGTTGAAGTACAATGTAGGCAGTAGGCTGTATACAAAAATCATTAAAATTGAATACTTCGGACCTGACGATGTTCATTTAATTTTTATTTAATTTATACCTTCGAGACTCGATCACGTGGAGGGCATTATTTGGTAGTAATTGGGCTGTAATGACCGGGTCCTCAACCTGTTATTCACTAATTCAAATTAAATCGAGAACAGTGGGAAGCTATGAGTTCCTCTTTTGGGGGGTATTTGTATTTGCTTGCCAGAGTTGGTGGAGCCTTGCGTTCTTTCCTTGCCTTTGCCTTTGCCTTCTTTTTCTTCGTTTTCTTTATACATCCTTGTCTTGCCACTTCTGCCATCAAGTCTTTCACATAAGCTACATGCAATGTACAAGGAAAACAATTTTAAAAAAATTATTGAACTATTTTTATTGCTTATATTAGAAATTTCATTGCCCTTCTAAAGGAACTAAATCTTTTTGAATTATTTTTCTTATTGGCTTCTGAGCTACATGTACATGCAGAAAGTTTTGTTAGATTTGTTTTTTGTAATGAACCTTTGTGTACACGTGCACTTCCCTATGGGAGCTTGGTGGATCTAGTCCACAACTTTGAACTTACATAGGCTTACTGGCTCCTTGACAGCTTTGACTGTGGCAGCTCCCTTTTTATACTTCGGCTTGGACAAGCGGTAACGCTTCACACCTTGTGCTGTAGTTGCCTGCTCCCTCTCGCTGTTTTCATTAAAGTGCATTGCAGCTAAGTAAAACCTGAAGTGCAAGTACATGTACAATTAATTTATCAACTATTACACAGACCAAGCAGCATTTCTAAACTGGAAGACTTGTTTAAAAAACTTGTTTTGAAAACTTGAGTTTCAGCGATTAGGACCGCTCTATTTTGTTCACACTCCAGCATCTTTCTTTTTAGGGAGGGGGGGGGGGGTTTCAAAGAATGGAATGAATACAAATACAATTTTTTTTTTAAATTCATAAAATGAGAAAATAACAAACTGGTTGTTTTTACCTGCTTATCATGCCATAGTAAGAGAAGGACAGGAGCTTCGGAGCAAAGCGATTGACCACGCTATGGAAGGACTCCAGTGAAGATGTTTGCTCCGTGCTTGACATCATCCCGATGTCTTTCACCAGCATGGTATTTTCGATGATGGAGCTAAGTTTTTCACAGACCTCTGTGCCTGATGGGATACAAATGTACATGTATTTGTAGTTCAACAAAACTTGCAATTTACAATCAGGTGTGAGGTTGGGTCCAAACATTGTTACATTGCCATAGCAAAGTGCCACTAAAAATCTTGCATAGATCTTTCTTAAAATTAACAATATGTACTTGCCTTAAAACACACGCACACAATTAACATATGTATTGACAACGTCACACTTTGTTTACATGTGGGCTTTTGTATGTAAGCCAGATTTGGATGGTGGTTTTGTAGTCCCATAGAAAAGCGCACATGTAAACTAGTGTGACGTCAATACATGTACATAGGCTTATTTTTACCGGGCTTGAGCTATTTTTTCTTGCGTTCCTTCTCTTTCAAATCTCCATGCTCACATCGTGGGAATAAGGCTGAATGACCTTGATGTACCCCCTGGATGTGATTGGCCAGCGACATCCACTTTGCCACCCTCATCTCCTTCTCGTCATCACTCGTTGAGGATGCCACCCAGTACACATGGTGGTTGATACTTCGTTCCCATTCTTCAATGGTCTCGCAGCCCTTTTTTTTGGCAAGGCTGTGCACCTTTTTCCTGACCGCTGATAATGCATAAAGTCATAAAGAACACTCATATTAAACTGAAAAAACATTTTGTAGAAATGGTAAGAATTGCACAATACCATTTTTGTTCTAGTGGGAGGCAAATTCTGTTTAACAAAATGTTCTCACCTTTTGCCACATGCCAGACATCGAACATGTGATGCACAGTCGGTAACTCCTCTCGAACATACTTGGCAAGCTGGCGGTGTCGGTCGGTCACTAACTTGCCGATTTTGAGGTCTGCCTTCCTTAATTTTCTGATCATGCGTTTGAAACCCTTCAGTTCCATGTGGTTACTGCTCTTGACCTCGTTACTCTATATTGAAAAAAAGACGGAATTTCACTAATAAACTTTGTGGGCGCACATGAATTATGATACTCATTAAAAAACATGAGAAACATCTTGATGTTGCCAAGCATGTTTTTTAAAATTAAAATTAAGTATTTTTAATACACTGACCTGCACAATCTGGATGTCAATTATCTTTTTACTGTGGAGTTCAATGGCAGTGTAGGCCCCATACTTTGCTGAATGGCCTGGGCTGTCTGCACGGCCATCTCCCCCTATTGTCAAAGGATCTCCAGCTGTCTTTAGACCCTCCAATAGTGTGCGTTGCTCTTTTTTCCAGCGTTTCTCCACAACTGGCTGCAGTATTTCGGATTGGTGGGTGTAGAAAGTACGTTCACTGATCGTGGCAATTTTCAGAAAATCGCAAATCCGTAACATGGTGGCACAGCTACCCCCTGCAAAAAGTACAGCTGCTGAAAAGATCAGGTTGACTGCAGGTCTGTTGTTGTACCAGGGCTGGCTCTCCCAGGTCTGCCTCCCAATACTGCATGTGTTGCAGTCCTGGGTCACAATAAGCAGGGTGCCAATCTCTCTGGTCTTGACCCTCACATCATAAGAATTACAACCAGAGCACTTCTGGAACAGCTTCAGAAGGCGAGATGCACACACTATATACTTTGTCTCCAGGTGTGCATCAGAGTTTCCGACAAACCTGTAGTCCACCACAGTACGTGGGCTGAGTCCTCTCTTCCTGCATGACATTGTTTGGGGAAAATATAACTTTTTCACTCAAAGATAACTTAAACAAATTCTGGCTGATAAATTCTGGCAAAGCAGACTTTGCGATTTCAACCTTGTTTCTTTGCTTCCAAAAAGAATGCAAATGTTGTTGTTTTTCACAGCGACTGTATCGGCAAAAAACAAATTATCTTTGAGAAGGGCGAGTTATGTGTAATATAGAAGTCGCAAACACAACTGACCTTTTTATTTTTTAAAAGTCCATGCTAATAAACATTAACAGTGTACTTGCCTTTTAAGTGGCCTTTTAGATATTTTCTGAGGGGAGCTCTGGTATTCAGAAGAACTACTTGACGAGTCTGGTGTATAGCCTGGTGACTCTGGCTGCTCTGGTACATGTATGTTAGTATCGGAGTAGTCAGGACTGTCTTCGGTTTTTGACTTGTCATCCAGCAGCTTGCATGTCACTCCTGCCTCTCTTGTCCAAACTAGGTCGTACTGGGTTCCCTTATTTTTCATTCTTTCGACGGCTTGGATTGCTATTTTTAAATGTAATAAATACTAAATTAAAAAACAATTCTTTCCCAGAAAACATCATAATTGCACTCACTTTTAGAAATAACCACTGTATCTTAATTAAATTTATTGAATAAAAATAGAGCCCTATCTCAAAATAATCTAATCCAAAGTTGAATAGAAATAATTGAATGTCTTACAATTTTTCCATTTCAAGGACTGATATGTGTATGGAATATAGAAACAAAATACATACGCTTTACTCGGGTACAGATTTTATCGGTCTGTGTGGCAACAGTTGATGTCTGACACCCGGTGCTTGCAAAAGATGTGGAGGATTCATCAAGGCACGTTTCCTGCAATTTTAAATTTCAGAACAAAGTTAAAATAAAACGGGAATGATTTTAATATACCGCCACCACTACATAATCTTCACACTGATACTCCTGAAGCCCAAGTGACTCTTCAATGTGGCTGCCTATCTTATCGGATAATACATCCAAACGATATTACCCATCGCTAAGAGAAAAATGCAGTATTTTTGTGTACCTTATGTTTATCGAGACCTGGCGATGAAGGCGAGTCAAGTTGACTTTGTTCTGTCCAATTGCTGCATCCTGGTTTATCGTTATCTTCTTCAGATGATGTGGCATCCATGGACACTTCGTCACTACCAGCACCAGGGCAGTCAGTTGATGCCTCGTGCAGGAGCTCCTCAATAATCTGGGGAAACAAACAATTCTATTAACAATAATCCGTCAGCCTTTTCTGTTCCACTTAAAGGTAGTATACACCATTGGTAATTGCTTGAATTATCATGAATGGGTAGATTTGGGGGGTTGTATTTCATAGTAAATATCGTTTAACTGACTTTTCTGAAGTTTTACTATCATGGATGCCGAGAAAAGCACGAAAAACAGCGTTTGTTTTCAACCGGGGTCGAGCAGTTATTCTTATGTTATCTTTGTTTTTTCGCTCTCGCCGTCCGGCGAGAGCGAATTTTTCTTTATAAAATTCATTTTTTTTGAATAATTACAGGATATCTAGCGCAATCCTTTTGCTGAATGCCTAGAATCATTATTTACTTTCAATTGAGTAAGGTATTTCTTAATAATTCAGTAGTAAATATTTTCGATATCTGCAAATGGTGTATACTACCTTTAACAAGTATTTATAAAAGTGTGAGATTTGCCAACAGATTGGTCTGATCATGTGCGCAATTGTATTGTTGTGCGATCAAGTTATATTTAATTGATAATGTAAATCCAAAATTGTGCCTATTTGATGCATTGCAATTCTTGCTAAACATGTATTAAAAAAAAAAAACTGTTTTAAAACATTCACAAAGTTCCTGAATTTCACAATCGCTGTGTATGCAGGTAAAGCCTGCCTTCGCAAATAAATGCCCAATTTTCGGACACCAGCAATTTGACTGCCGTGCTACAGTACATAAATTGATCGAAATATTTTGCAAGCCTCAGCCTCAGTCTCCGGAAGTTTAAAAAAAAAATATATACTTTTATAATTAAAATTTATAGAATATTGACATACACGTAGGCTGTAGTTTAAATCTAAAGGTCAAGTTGAAAGAAAATAAGTTCCACAATAGGTGTGAAAATACGTGAAAATAGTTGAAGAATAGAGTTTATTCCGTTACTACAAACAGTAGACAGTACATGTATCCATGGACGGTGTTGGCTGCCGGCCGTGACTATTTGTTCATAGCGTGATTCACCCCCGAGTACGCTACCGCCTATACATGTACACGTACAAACACATGTACCCAAATAAACATGTCCGACTTACCCTCTTTCTCTCTCGTTTTTCGAAAGCATCGCTCCGACGTCTCGGTTCATGCAGCTCCCCATGAACGAGATCCTTTTTAATTCTACTTGGAACGGCAGTTTCCTTTAGTCGAGGACGACCTATCGGCAACCCGAATTGAGAACGAAGACTATTTTCGTAGTCATCTGCAGTGAAATGGTCGCTGCAAATGACGCTTGTTGCAGACGGACCGATCCAGTTCGCCCTCGTCAGTTGGACTTTTTTTTTCCACATTTTACGTTGTCCCTCATCTTTAGGAAATCTATGCAGGCTCACACCATCTTTTGGGTTATTACTGCACCCTGCCACGACACATCTAGTCGGCATTCTCGCCCAAAATTGCTTTATTTTTGTGAATATCCTTCACGCTTTGTTACTATTTTAGAACTACATGTACATGTACATGTGTGGATTGACCGCACGTGCATACAACGCACAAGATGTACGAGAGGTCAGTGGCCAAGCTGGGCAAACGTCTTCTTTACACGGCGTCATCGCATCACGTGATGCATTACATCATTTTTTCGATGTTTTCAGGGCCAAAAAGTGGGGGGCACGAAAATTCAGGGAAAAATCGTCAAAACGGCCAAACAAATGAAAATAAAAAAGAACAAAGACACAAGTCATGTTGTATTACATGAAACACATTTATTAAGATCAATATAGATTTCTATTTCTGTGATCCTTTAAAGGTAGTATACACCATTGGTAATTGCTTGAATTATCATGAATGGGTGGATTTGGGGGGTTGTATTTCATAGTAAATATCGTTTAACTGACTTTTCCGAAGTTTTACAATCATGGATACCGAGAAAAGCCGTCCGGCGATCACAAATTTTTCTTTATAAAATTCAATTTTTTGGAATAATTACAGGATATCTAGCGAAATCCTTTTGCTGAATGCCTAGAATCATTATTTACTTTCAATTGAGTAAGATATTTCTTTAAAATTCGGTAGTAACTATTTTCGATTTCCGCCAATGGTGTATACTACCTTCAAATTCCTGTATTTGGTTTGTATATATTTGTTTCCTTAATTTAAGTGGGTGGCATGTGTTATCTTTACTCTACCCAGTTCACCAATTCTGTTCTATCCATCATCAGGCCAATAAACAAACTCTAGTTGTGTGGGCCAGACCCATTAGTGGTGCCTGAGAATTTAGTTGTCCTTCATTGGTTCTGGCTGGCTGATGTATATAATGTTTTTCTGTAGGGTTAAGTGCTGTTTTAATCTTTCCTACATGTAGTGTTTGTTTAGGTGCTTGGTCAACCCATTCCTTTCTCTATGGTCAACCCATAGGGCATGTTCAGACGGTGGCGTAAGTTAATCTAATCCAAAAATACTAAGTTATTCCGTTTTTAATCCAAAACATGCTTGCGTTCAAACGAGAAAGTTACGCCATTCCCCAGGCGGAAAAGTTGATCAAGTTACGCCATCGTGGTTACGCAACGCAAACACCACTTTCTCAGCCTTCCGGTTAAAGCGCGCGAGCGGGAAAACAAGGACAGTGTTGTAATGTCCACAGAATATACAGTATACATTAGAGCGCAAGCGTACTGCCGTTTTCCAAACTCCAGCCTCTTCGCAATATCGGCTTTGTTTATGCAGTTTGGCTATGATAATGGAGCGCGGTGACCGACTGGCCTAAGCTAGGGTTTGTAAAACGGTCTGGTAAATAAACCGTGTACGTCATGTACAATGTACACACACACGTATGTGTGTACATGTTCATGTATTGCACGTGCGACAGGCCATGCGTTATCAAAATGGCGCCGATGATCAATGCTAAAGTTTTTTTCGCGTTTTTGCTTGCCTGTATTCGGGATAAAAGGGAACGATCGTCGGATTCCGAGGCCGGAGAGTTGAATAATGAATCGTGTGCTGCAGAGGCTCAGAAGACTGAAAAACAACCGATTGCGTCAACAAGACCACGCTACCCCGTTGGCGTTTTTGGCAGTTTGTCAAACGAAGGCAACGGGCAATCGGATGTATTCTCGGCGCGGTGGCCATCATTGCGAAGGGTTCACAAATATATCGCCTTGTCAGTGCCCGGCTAATGAGCACGGCCTGTACCTGTTACGAAAAAGGTCAATGTGAATAAACTACCACCGGAAGTGGCAGGTCAGTTGCGTTCCAACGGCACTTCACGGCTCATCGCAGCGGGGGGAGATCGTTATCTTTCGCTCAACTTAATCTAATCGGCCACTTTTGGGAAGCGTAAGTTATGCCATTTTGGTCGCGTAACTTACGCCGCGCGGGTGGATTAGCGCGTTCCAACGGACAGATTAACTTAGTATTTTTGGATTAGATTAACTTACGCCACCGTCTGAACGTACCCATAGAGAAAAGAAAAGGAGATTGAACTACCCACTCCCCCCCCCCCCCCCCCCCCCCCCCCCCCCCAATAAAAACTGACCAATTAACTGTTATCAGCAGGGTCAAGCTGCCCCATAGGGTACGTTCAGACGGTGGCGTAAGTTAATCTAATCCAAAAATACTAAGTTAATCTGTCCGTTGGAACGCTCTAATCCACCCGCGCGGCGTAAGTTACGCGACCAAAATGGCGTAACTTACGCTTCCCAAAAGTGGCCGATTAGATTAAGTTGAGCGAAAGATAACGATCTCCCCCCGCTGCGATGAGCCGTGAAGTGCCGTTGGAACGCAACTGACCTGCCACTTCCGGTGGTAGTTTATTCACATTGACCTTTTCCATAACAGGTCCACGCCGTGCTCATTAGCCGGACACGGACAAGGCGATTTAATTGTTAACCCTTTGCAATGATGGCCACCGCGCCGAGAATACATCCGATTGCCCGTTGCCTTCGTTTGACAAACTGCCAAAAAAGTCAACGGGTAGCGTGGTCTTGTTGACGCAATCGGGGTTTTTTTCTGTCTTCTGAGCCTTTTCAGCACACGATTTAGTATTCAACTCTCCGGCCTAGGAATCCGACGATCGTTTCCTTTTATCCCGAATACAGGCAAGCAAAAACGCGAGAAAAACTTTAGCATTGATTATCATCGGCGCCATTTTGATAACGCATGGCCTGTCGCGCACGTGCAATTACATGTACACGTCCGCCGTGTGTGCATGACGTGCGTGTACATGTACACGGCTTATTTACCAGACCGTTTTACAAACCCTAGCTAATTAGGCCAGTCGGTCCAATGCGCTCCATTATCATAGCCAAACTGCATAAATAAAGCCGATATTGCGAAGAGGCTGGAGTTTGGAAAACGGCAGTAGGCTTGCGCTCTAATATGTAGATGCATAGACATTTTCCTCCATGTCTATGGTACATGTATACTGTATTCTAATGTACATGTACATGTACACTTTCCTTGTTTCCCGCGCGCGCGCGCTTTAACCGGAAGGCTGAGAAAGTGGTGTTTGCGTTGCGTAACCACGATGGCGTAACTTGATCAACTTTTCCGCCTGGGGAATGGCGTAACTTTCTCGTTTGAACGCAAGCATGTTTTGGATTAAAAACGGAATAACTTAGTATTTTTGGATTAGCTTAACTAACGCCACCGTCTGAACATGCCCATAGCCAAAATGCACTGACAACCCACAGAGGGGTCCTAAAATTTTACTAACTTCAGTCCCAAAGGCTCTCCTGATCCTTTGTACTGCCTGTTCACCACGGAATTTCACTGGTAACCAACATTCTCCTTGTAAGTTGTACTGAGAGCACTGTTGCTGAAGTAGTTTAGTTCTTTACTGGAGTTAAAATTTCTCAGTCAAGTGAAACATTTCGCATGCGCAGTTGCTTACTTTCAGCCATGTTTTTCCGAGGTGGATGTGCAGTTGTTGGGTTTTCGACGTGCTTTGTTTTTCACCCAAAAAATCTGCCTTATTTTCCGTGATTTGTTATCCTTATTATGAAAATCGTTATTAATATGTTGTTCACAAAATATGATATTTTAATGGACTGCTCGGTCTTGCTGGTTCAAAAAACAGTGCATTTTGTTCCTCACAACTTGGGCATTCTGGCGATGGTTGTCAACATGTTTGCCAGTGTTAGCCAATCTCAACCCATGCTTTCGAAAATGTAATTTTTTTTGGCAAACTTTTTCAAAGCTGCTTGGCATGGAATAAAACATGGAATAGAATATGTGCGCCTTTTTCTAGTTGTGTACAAAGAACTAGCAGAGAATTGAATGCATTTTCTCAAAGCCGTGTAGTTTGGACAACAAGTGAATTCTGTTTTTTACAAGTTCCATGGTAAAATAAAAAATGCGTAAACAAGTTTTGCACCCGTTTTGTACTCGAGGCAGATTTTGACTAACTCTGGAGTTTATTGATTTAGGTCTAGGTCAGTACATGGGAAAAGTATCAGTACTTTACTAGAAAGTGTGACTTTTAATTTAAAGTTTGTACATGTGCTAATTTTGTTTTAGCATTTAATTTTAGTCACAGCAGTCAGTGACACAGTTTTGAAATTCTGTTTATACATGAAGGTGTTCTGAATTACACATTAACAAAATTTGAAACTTTCAGAATGGTGTCGTCCAGCAAGATCTTTCCCAAAATTTGGTTAAGTAAACATAATCCCTAACTAACTTTCTAGGGTGTGTGCAAAATCAAAGTGATTTGAGGATTGAGGATAGGGCTAAACGTTAGAGTTATAAGGCCAAGTAAAATATATAGTTTAGTGTTTTAGTCATTTGTGACCACCCACGACAAAAGGGCAGTAAAGTCGCCAGAGCTTATTTTGAGAAAAGGACCAATAACATATGTGAAAAACAATAAAAAACAAAGAATTTCGATTCAGTGTTACTTGTTGTAGCTAACCATAAATACCAACTATGTCTTGTAATACATCATTTTAAAGCTTATTTCTTGTAGATTTCATTTCTCTAAAAATCTCAAAACGTCAAGATGCCTACTTTACGGCCCTTTCGTCGTGGAGGGTCACATTTTTAAAATTATTTTCGTTGTTCTAGGATGCAGGCACTATTCTATACGGGTTGTGTCAATTGATGATAATTATTTTGTTCTTTTTTTTAGATTTTCATCTATCTGGATGCCACTGAAGGAGTTCAATTATTTTCGAAGTCTTTGCAGGCTTTGTGGAGAACATAGAGCAATTGAACCTGAAAGAAATCTTCATAGTAACACAATCATGCTGAACTCATTTCACGAGCCCTGAACATAGACGATACCACTGATGACGAGAATGTGCATTCCCTGTTGGTTTGCTACAACTGCGAAAACAACTTAAAATATTGGTGGACAAACCAGAAAAAAGGGTATTAGGTGCAGCATCAACGCCCATAATTTAGTAAAAGCTGGTTGTACTGTTTGGCGCAAAGGATTTATTAACTTTGACGACATTGCAAATGGGCATGGACTTCTAATATGGCGTGGACAAAATAATTTGTCAAAAGATGTTGCAACTGTTTACCTAAAGGTTTTTTTTTAAGTTTAATATGCACAATTGACGATGCATAGAGAAAGGGTGTAGATGCTTGTTCTTTATCTTGGTAAAAAAAAAATTTGTGAAGCACGTGCATCATTCCGGATTCACTTACAAGATGGACACTTGTACTGTTTTTACTGTAATTCAGTGCGCAATACTTTTGTGTGTTCAAATTGACTAATTTTTATCTTTCTACACATCATACAGGCAACAGGTGCAATGTTCAAAGAACTGTTCAGCTCATGACTCGACTTGCTGGGTGTGCAGTGTTTATGCTGCACACATGTCACAACTCCGCCCTCGGTTTGCAGAGCCCTCCACATCAAGCATCACACCAGACCTTCCAGAAGCATCCAAACCATGAACCAGCTCACAAGACTCAGTGCCTGCTCAGTCAAGCCTTTCAACTGCCACAAGGACCCTCTTTATCCCCATGGGGATAGCATTCCAGACCCAGGAATGGCATCACATGGGAGGAAGTGGGTATGGAGCGTTAAGGCAAGCTTGAAGCATGTCAGGCGGGATTATGCTCGTAAGCAGACAAAAGAGGCAGCTGTCTTCATTAGTGACTTTTGTGAAAGGCAGAAAGAGGACAAACTGGAACTCTTATACTTTCTGCTTTGTGACAATCTTAACAAATGTGGTGACCTCGGGTATTTCAAGACGGTGGTGCAATAAAAGAGGACTCCAAAAATTACGATAACTGTATTCAACGGCCCTTGTCAGTACTGAGGGCTATGTTATAGATCAGATTTCAGTCAGTCGCTTGCATATTGGCTTAGGGCTAGGTTTGCAGTTCTATGAAATTGTGGAGAATAATGCAAATAGTTTGGACAAAGAGGTACTGGAAAATCATGGCATATACAATGGGACTGATAAGTTGTATGCGCGTGTTGAAGACCTTAGCAAGAAACATGAAGAATTGTGCAATTCAAAGAGGGAACTTGAAATCGAACTTGTGGCTAAGCATGACCAGGTTGCTCAGGAGGCTAAGACAAATAATCCCAACACTTCACAAAAAATGGTCGAAAATACACTGAGAACAGTGCTAAGAAATACAGACATCAAGTAAAGGGTTCGTAGTCATAGGGTTCAACACCTGAATAAGGACGCAAATCAAAATACAAAATTGAGGGTTGAAATTGACAAAGAAATTCAGAATGTCACCGGGCCATTCGTGACTAAATTCAAAAAGGTCTCAGAAGAAGTTGGTATTAGAAAACAGTCTTATCATGGGGGATCACTGATTGGCCCTGATGTACATAGGGTTTTGAGGAGCTGTCCAAAATTTTCAAAAAAAATTTCTGCTAGTTCAAGTAATAGACACTACAACAGAATGCAAGTCATTTGGCTCTCAAGACTGTCCAATAAAATACACACTATGTTTCAGAAGTTCAAATCTTGTTATGACTTGTACACACTCAACAGAATGCTTTGTAAACTTAAGGTAGAGCTGCTAGCTTTGCGATGTTCCCAGTTTGGTTGCTGGTTTCCAGTAAATTTTCCAGAGAAAAAAACTCTGAAGAAAGTTTCATTTATTGACAGTTGAAGCCCCTCGACAAGCACCACACTTATTTTAGGTCATGTACATCACATCACAGGACATATAATGGGTATAATTCCAGGCAGGGGCCACTGGTCATGACCTTGAGGTCAAGTGTAAGTCCAGGGTAAGATTGGTATAATAAGTCAAAGGTAATAAATAATAAGTACACCAGTAGATGTAGGTAAATCGAACCCAGGTATGGCGTGTCAAACGTTGCAATATTCGATATTCTATGTATTTATGTGCGATGTCCGTTGTATCTTCCCGGGGTCGTGCGGCGTTCAAACTCGGTGGGTGGGTCCAGCTCGGTCCCCGCAAGAACCAGTTTGCATTCGCTAGAGCGTACGAGGTCAAAGGTCATCTAGGGGTCACCTTTTTGAAGTTGGTCGGATCGTGCTTAAACTCGGTGATCGCAATGCATGCTCGATGCGAGGTGAGCGTGGCAAAAATAAAACGGGTTAGCGTTTTTCGGGTCTTCCGGGGTCAAAGGTCGTCTAAGGGTCGAATTTTCAAAGTTTGTCCTGTCCTATCAGGCTAATGCACTGGGAAAAAAATTCTAACCCAGGAGGTCATTCAGGGGGTGAAACATCCCTTCAAAATAATGGTTTGGGCCAAAAGCCATAGAGTTGTGCAGACAAATCGAAATCTGATCCCTTTGTGTTTAGCTGCTGTCAAAAAAAGTCTCTGACATCTCTTTGAGCAGCCTTGGTAGAGAACAAACACAGCTGTTATCAATCTCCACCCAGATATCCCCTGGGGGGTAGTTAGAGCTGTTGGTTGTCACAATCCCCATCCATCCAGGGAAGTAGCTACAAACCCGAGAACCAACAAACCCAGGGTGACCACCTAGTGTATGCAATATTTGTCATATGTGTGCAACTTTCAAATATATGCGATAATCTACACATTTGTGTGCGATGTCCGTTGTATGTATGCGATATTTGTCATATGTGTGCAACTTTCAAATATATTTGTGCGATTCTACGCATTTATATGCGATGTCCGTTTTATGTGTGCGACTTTTGTCATTATGTGCGACTTTCAAAAATATATGTGCGATAATCTACGTATTTGTGTGCGATAATGTCATCTGTATGTATGCGATGTTTGTCATAAATATGTGCGATGTTTATCATATAAGTGCGATGTTTTTCATATGTGCAATTTTGTAATATATATGTGCGATTTCTGAATGGATATTCGATCTTTACTTTTGTGCAATGTTTGACGAAGTTTTATGCGATGGTACGCAATATATGTGCGAAAACGGAATTGTGGGATATAGTATAGTTTCCAGACCGAATTATACTGAATATTGATAATAAGTTATATTAGGGACCAGACTAGTAAGGACGGCGTTTAGTCTGGTCTGTTGCCTTGACAATTCATAATCCTTGTCGCTGTACCTTCAGTCTGGGTTCCAGACTTTGGATAGCAGAACAAGTTTACACTGATGAAATTGAAAACGTCAAAACAGCGGCAATTAGTGGTAAGCGAAGTAATTTAGTTACATTTTAACTTGGAATCAGAACTTTGCTCGCATTAGATTCAGGCCATAATGAATGTATAAGTATATTGTCTGCTTTTGTCTAACCGATATTATATGTACATGTAAGACTCACTAAAACTAAAGATAGTTTTGTTAGTTTACAAACCCACAATATACACTCACTGTGCATGTGTGCTATGAGACCATGGAGGAATCCTCCATGATGAGACTAGCTAGAGCTGAGGCACAGCCTAGCCATGTAGCCTAGTCCTGACATTCCGATAACAGGTGGTCAATCCATTAGCAGTACCTTGGGGTCTGGCCAGTGGCCCTTTTATGACCTAGGCCAGCCTGTGTTAATATCTTTATTACCAACTGTATAATGTAGACTTTCCCATTCCATTTACTTTTATTGTTTTAAAGGCTAGTGCCAGGCTAAGGCATGTTGCATGTTTTGTTTCAGAAGATGGCTACAGGATTTAAAAATGTGTAGTTGTGTAGCAGACGTTGTGTATTATTGACCTTTTCTTATTATTTTGTCTTTAATTAATAAATACCATTTAATCATCTCTAGGTTTAGAAATTATTTTATTCTCATTATCTAGCTTAGATCATAGAGCAATTCCTTGCTCTATGCTTAGATCATGTACATGATGTACAATTTAGATGTACAATTGAGTGTAAGATCCCTTGACCACAGTCCCTGATCCCTGCACGACCTTGTTTTGCCCAACTCTGCCAGGCCTGGGTGGCGGTCCCCATAGCAACCTTCCCCAACTCCAGAGCAAAACATTCCCTAAGGTGCCATAATTTCACCCTGTTGGGACACTGTCTGAGCATTGACCAGAGTTTTAGCCCATTTTCCCATCATTCTGTAGTCTTGGCGCATCGGTCACGTGAACCCGGAAAATTCCGAGGACATTCCAAGCATAGCTCAAATAGCTACTCGCCCCCGCATGCGCACTAAGTCGTTTTTGTTTAATGTAGTGTTCGATTATTATAGTCTGGTTCCCAGACCAAATATTTCTGACTATTTGTGATTTTTCATTTATTATTTAGCCGTTAATGTCACGTGACCAAAAACTGGAGGAATTGCTTAACGTTCGCGGTGTTCGAGTGTTTCTAGGTATTTATAAAATAAAACTCACATTAGCAAAGGTCAACACCAGACGAAATGCCTAAGACTATCACGGTCATTGTAGTCATTGTGCTATTTTTGGGTAAGAGCCGTTAGAATTTGAATTGTTGCGTCGTCATAGCTACGCTGCTTGTATCGCGTCATTATCTATTTTTTTGTCGCCGGCGGCTACCTGACCGGACGTGTAAGAAACCACATTTGGCTATACGTCTAAATTGTAGTGTAGATCAGGTAGCCGCCGGCGACAAAAAAATAGATAATGACGCGATACAAGCAGCGTAGCTATGACGACGCAACAATTCAAATTCTAACGGCTCTTACCCAAAAATAGCACAATGACTACAATGACCGTGATAGTCTTAGGCATTTCGTCTGGTGTTGACCTTTGCTAATGTGAGTTTTATTTTATAAATACCTAGAAACACTCGAACATCGCGAACGTTAAGCAATTCCTCCAGTTTTTGGTCACGTGACATTAACGGCTAAATAACAAATGAAAAATCACAAATAGTCAGAAATATTTGGTCTGGGAACCAGACTATAATAATCGAACACTACATTAAACAAAAACGACTTAGTGCGCATGCGGGGGCGAGTAGCTATTTGAGCTATGCTTGGAATGTCCTCGGAATTTTCCGGGTTCACGTGACCGATGCGCCAAGACTAAGCTAGTGGAAGAAATCCAGGAATCTGGCGATAAATAAAGGGCGCCCTCAATAATCCCAGATAATACGGACGGCGCGCCGCGGAACAAATGAACGGGCTAGCTTGGTCTTGGCCAAGACTAATCATTCTGTTGCTAGTGTCCAAACCTACATGTACAACACCTGTTTTTACACAGTTAGTTTTACCATGGAGGAATAAGAAGGATGTTTTACCATTCTCTATGGTTTTACCATGGAGGAATTATTCCTCCATGGTTTTACCATGGAGGAATAAGTCCATGGTTTTACACATTGTTTACTAGATTTGCACACAGTTAGACACCCGATTTTGGCAACAACCCCAGTGTAGTAAGTAAAGTACATAGTTTTTCTCCATTTATCTTATAGTTTAATTATTACTAGTTTAATATCTAATTGTTTATGTCCTTTTTGTGTACCCAATTTACTTTATTCTACCATTTATATTAGTTTATAATTTCCCCTTATATTTTGTTGTTATTCAGCAAAACCTTCCTTCCTTCCTTATAGTACCGTACTTCCGTACTTCATTACTTCCATCTTACATCTGTACATCAAAACCTCATTTCTGCAATTGATTCTACTTGATTGAACTGCAAATAAAGACATAAATAAAGGAAGCGTATATTGTACCATGGGACACTTTTCTTCACAACCTTTTTGACAATGCAAGTCTATAGCTGTAGTCGGCTATAACTTAAAGGTAGTATACACCATTTGCAGATATCCAAACAATTTACTACCGAATTATTAAGAAATATCTTACTAATTTAAAAGTAAATAATGATTGTAGGCATCCAGCAAAATAAGGGCCCTAGATATCCTGTAATTGTTCCAAAAAATTGAATTGTATAAACCAAAATTCATTCTCGCCGTCCGGCGAGCGCGAAAAAAACAAAGATAACATAAGAATAACTGCTCGACTCCGGTGGAAAACAAACGCTGTTTTTCATGCTTTTCTCGGCATCCATGAATGTAAAAATTCGGACAGGTCAGTTAAACGATATTTACTATAAAATACAACCCCCCAAATCCACCCATTCCTGATAATTCAACAAATTACCAATGGTGTATACTACCTTTAAGTGGATTGGAAGTGCGTTGTACCACATACGAATATGGAGTATTTAGCTAAGTTTTGCTCCATTGATTGAAGTTACCGTATTCAACATAATTTGTTATTAGTGTTAATAAAGTCACTCATGCCTTTCATGGCAGTGTTCCCACTTTAGTAAACAGTACAACCAATATTGCTCTCCCTCTGCCATCCTTTTCCAGATCTTGTAGTTGTATCACTTGTGTCCTAGCATTGGTGTGGCCCCGTAATCACCTGCGGGGTGCAACAATGTCAGTTCCGGTTTCTCACATTCCAGTGTCCATGGGTTTGGACAGGGAGGTTATTCAAGTTCCGCTAGTAGAAAACAAAGTTCCGAAGGAAACGCTTCTTTCACAGTTTCCAAGTGCTGTAGGTTAGTCTGGATTTTCTTCTTCTTTTTATCTTAGCCCATTTTCCCATAAAAATAACCCGGTTTTTAACAATTTGTAAAAGCAATTTGTATTGCGTTCTGGCAAGAATGTAGATAATCACTTAACCACTTTTCCATAGATAATACAAATAAAAAACCTTACCTGTTCATACTAGGGTGAAGAACAGTTTTGTAAATGTACTGTCTGAATGATATTGATATTGATTGATAATGAAGAACAAGTACTGTAGTATTAAATACAAGTTCAAATCTTTGAAAATATGTATTTTTGTTGTTGAAATTAACTTTATCTTGGTCTATTAAGTCGGAATCGACAACGCGACCGAACCCCGCTAAAATACAAATTAATGATCAATGACAATAGTCGATGTGCATTCGTATAATCATAATGTGGTCCATTTTTGAGATTTCTTTTGTTTTTAAAATTAGAGTGAGGAGCTGAAAATGAAAAATGGGGGAAAGCAAAAGATATGAAGTAAGAGACAGCCCGCGATGAAAATACACAATATTTTACTTTCTTCTCAACCAATCCCTGTACTATTTCCCTTTTAAAACTGAATAAAGGTTGACAAAAAAATCAACAACAAAAAGCTTTGAAAAGTGGTGTATACTGCATTCTTTCTGGCATTCTTACCACACTTAATCTTGATTATTCATGTGTAGAGTTTCCTTGAATGAAATGCAGACTGTTTTTTGACAAAAAATGTAGAAAAAATGAGCAAAATTTAACTTATAAAACTATTGATTGTTGAAATAAAGTAAACAGTTGCATTTTTAGCTTTTAGTTTTAAAATTTGTTTCAACAATTTTAGGGCTAAAATACTTCGTCCCATCCGAAAGTTGGACAAAAGCTGGGACCTGGATGGCCGTCCCCCTAGTGGATGAAAGGTTTCAAGAACCACCGAGTGGATGGCTAATAGAAAAATGTTACATTGTGGTTGGTAGTGACCCATCTTCGTTGACCTCCTCCCACAAGCAATCTTCATCCAGGACAAGCTTGTCCCAGACTCAGAGTACTTCACTGACAGGTAAGTACCCTGTCTTAGAAACTTTAGTCCCGAGGGCCCACCATGCAGTTTGGTTAATTTCTGTTTTGTAATTTCAAATGGGAAATGCAATTAGTGTTTCTCTTTTTATTGTACAGTTACAGATATAAAGCAATTAAATTGTTCAAGAGATGGACAGTACCTTTAAAGCCTGTTAAGCATGGCAAACTAGGATAGGACTTGGTAGAGCACTTTGTGGGAGTCATGCATGTTATAATTGTTGCTAGTGTAACAGGGGGGGGGGGGTACATTAGGTCAAAATATCTTTTTTTTTTGTAACCCAGGACCAACTGTGTTTAACAGAACACTCATCAGAGGTTGACTCTTTTGAATGGGCGTAATTAGCTTGTTACCCCATGTCCTCTGACTTTTAGTAAGAAATACATGATGTAAAAAGTATCTTTGTTACTTATTTGAGACTCCTGAAAATTCAATAATTGTTTACATATGGGATGTTGTATTATATAACAAAGACCCAGGGTAAGATTTTAATTGTCAGTTTCTGTATGTAAGCTTAGTAATGGTACTAGTTAATGGTATTGGAATTATAACTTACACATTGGCTAGTTATTCTCTGTGCGTATTTTATTTAAATACATTTGAAATTTAAAGAAATTTACTTTTAGGAAAAGCCCCAAAGAAAATGTATTTCCTCAATTTTACAAACTCTATAAATCTTAACAAAACATTAGTGCCCCAAAAATTGTAGTTTGAAATTCTTGATAATGATAAATCTAACAAAGTACATATTTTGTGTAACAGGAATGTGGCAGAACCAAAGCATTTAGCTAAAGTAACAAAGTCAATTTAACACCTTTTCCTCATTAAAATATTATGCTTAGGTTTTGCTTAGCAAGCTATGTTTCACTATAAGAATATACATTTTGTATTGATGTTTGTAACAAATTTGGGCAATCATGAGTTGGGAATATCAATGGTGGTAAAACAAACTGGTAAGTTGTTAATTGAAAATGTAATGCTGTAGAACAACTGGAATAGAACAACTGTGGAAGGTATTAACATAATATTAAGCTTCCAAGTGCATATGTTTGTGTCAGCATGACATTTGTTCAATAGTAACTACTTTAAATTGATTGGAACCTTTTTTAAAACTTATTTGCAGCTTCTGCTAACAACATCCTCAACAATCCACAAAGACTTGGGGAGGAGGTGGCCAGTTGTTTCAAATTTGACCCCAGAGCCAGCTCAAGTTACACAAGGGATACAAGGGGCAACAAGGGGAGGGCTCTTGCAAGACTCAATGCCAAAGGAAAGAAACAAACAGCATCTCATCGATCATTTAAGGTTGTGTTTATTTATGATGTCGACCTGCCTTGTCAATGCAATAAGTCATTGGTGGTGCTGGAAAGTGTCACTGACATTTCTTCACAGGACACAGAAGTTGCCATCAGAAACGGACTCTGTGATATTGTTCACAATCACCCTCCAACAAGAGAGATTACCTCTGGTCAGCTTTCCTTCCTCAGGTACTCTGATAGACAACTATAATCCATCAGTCTTTGCAGCAGGCTATGAGCTGAATGGCACCAGACTGAGAGCACATGTCGGACAAGGCAAGCTCTATGTCAAGATCAACAACTTTAAGCTGGTCAGTTGGGGTGTATGTTGATGAAATAAAAAGATTACAAACCTTTTTTGTCCAGTATATTTTCAAACTTCAACCTAATTTGATAGAGCTGCTGAAGAGGAACTGTTGCTTAGTAAAAACAAATCTGCTAAGCTAAAATTATCAGGTGACAGTCACAAGTAATATAAATCATATAATATTTGACTGGTAACCCAGTTTGTTTGTAATGAGCAGATTTGTGTGTCTTAAAGGTAGTATACACCATTTGCAGATATCAAAAAAAATTATTACCGAATTATTAAGAAATATTTTACTCATTTGAAAGTAAATAATGATTGTAGGCATCCAGCAAAATGAGGGCCCTAGATATCCTGTAATTGTTCCAAAAAATTGAATTGTATAAACCAAAATTCATTCTCGCCGTCCGGCGAGCGCGAAAAAACAAAGATAACATAAGAATAACTGCTCGACGCCGGTGAAAAACAAACGCTGTTTTTCATGCTTTTCTCAGGATCCATGAATGTAAAAATTCGGACAGGTCAGTTAAAGGTAGTATACACCATTAGTAATTTGTTGAATTATAAGGAATGGGTGGATTTGGGGGGTTGTATTTTATAGTAAATATCATTTAACTGACCTGTCCGAATTAAAAAAAATATATAGATTTGTTTCGGGTGATCAAAAACTAAGGCAAGTACATGTATCAGGGTTTGGTTAACTGGAACCAAATTGTCTGAATTACATGTAGTTCATATTAAAGACCTACTCTAACGGTTTTCGAATTTTCTTATATTGAAGTCCTATTCAGAAGAGCGATGTCTAATAAAACAGGAATGTGTCAATATATATTTTTTTGCGCACGTGTTTCCGAGAAAAATAACATTTTTGTAGCCCTTTTTTGCGCGAGTCAATGCTGCTTTTGTAAAAAGGAGCGTGACGTCAAAGCTCATTAGCATCTAATGAATAGCGAATTCGGTGACGTGTGACCGTTGATCAGCGAGAAAGCTGCACGCAACAACACCACGACCCACGCGCATTGTATAGACGTACGGTAATCGGACGTACAATGTACATGTACAGTACATGTGTACATTAGTGCACGACCCAGGGTAAGATTTTAATTGTCAGTTTCTGTATGTAAGCTTAGTAATGGTACTAGTTAATGGTATTGGAATTATAACTTACACATTGGCTAGTTATTCTCTGTGCGTATTTTATTTAAATACATTTGAAATTTAAAGAAATTTACTTTTAGGAAAAGCCCCAAAGAAAATGTATTTCCTCAATTTTACAAACTCTATAAATCTTAACAAAACATTAGTGCCCCAAAAATTGTAGTTTGAAATTCTTGATAATGATAAATCTAACAAAGTACATATTTTGTGTAACAGGAATGTGGCAGAACCAAAGCATTTAGCTAAAGTAACAAAGTCAATTTAACACCTTTTCCTCATTAAAATATTATGCTTAGGTTTTGCTTAGCAAGCTATGTTTCACTATAAGAATATACATTTTGTATTGATGTTTGTAACAAATTTGGGCAATCATGAGTTGGGAATATCAATGGTGGTAAAACAAACTGGTAAGTTGTTAATTGAAAATGTAATGCTGTAGAACAACTGGAATAGAACAACTGTGGAAGGTATTAACATAATATTAAGCTTCCAAGTGCATATGTTTGTGTCAGCATGACATTTGTTCAATAGTAACTACTTTAAATTGATTGGAACCTTTTTTAAAACTTATTTGCAGCTTCTGCTAACAACATCCTCAACAATCCACAAAGACTTGGGGAGGAGGTGGCCAGTTGTTTCAAATTTGACCCCAGAGCCAGCTCAAGTTACACAAGGGATACAAGGGGCAACAAGGGGAGGGCTCTTGCAAGACTCAATGCCAAAGGAAAGAAACAAACAGCATCTCATCGATCATTTAAGGTTGTGTTTATTTATGATGTCGACCTGCCTTGTCAATGCAATAAGTCATTGGTGGTGCTGGAAAGTGTCACTGACATTTCTTCACAGGACACAGAAGTTGCCATCAGAAACGGACTCTGTGATATTGTTCACAATCACCCTCCAACAAGAGAGATTACCTCTGGTCAGCTTTCCTTCCTCAGGTACTCTGATAGACAACTTAATCCATCAGTCTTTGCAGCAGGCTATGAGCTGAATGGCACCAGACTGAGAGCACATGTCGGACAAGGCAAGCTCTATGTCAAGATCAACAACTTTAAGCTGGTCAGTTGGGGTGTATGTTGATGAAATAAAAAGATTACAAACCTTTTTTGTCCAGTATATTTTCAAACTTCAACCTAATTTGATAGAGCTGCTGAAGAGGAACTGTTGCTTAGTAAAAACAAATCTGCTAAGCTAAAATTATCAGGTGACAGTCACAAGTAATATAAATCATATAATATTTGACTGGTAACCCAGTTTGTTTGTAATGAGCAGATTTGTGTGTCTTAAAGGTAGTATACACCATTTGCAGATATCAAAAAAAATTATTACCGAATTATTAAGAAATATTTTACTCATTTGAAAGTAAATAATGATTGTACATGTAGGCATCCAGCAAAATGAGGGCCCTAGATATCCTGTAATTGTTCCAAAAAATTGAATTGTATAAACCAAAATTCATTCTCGCCGTCCGGCGAGCGCGAAAAAACAAAGATAACATAAGAATAACTGCTCGACGCCGGTGAAAAACAAACGCTGTTTTTCATGCTTTTCTCAGGATCCATGAATGTAAAAATTCGGACAGGTCAGTTAAAGGTAGTATACACCATTAGTAATTTGTTGAATTATAAGGAATGGGTGGATTTGGGGGGTTGTATTTTATAGTAAATATCATTTAACTGACCTGTCCGAATTAAAAAAAATATATAGATTTGTTTCGGGTGATCAAAAACTAAGGCAAGTACATGTATCAGGGTTTGGTTAACTGGAACCAAATTGTCTGAATTACATGTAGTTCATATTAAAGACCTACTCTAACGGTTTTCGAATTTTCTTATATTGAAGTCCTATTCAGAAGAGCGATGTCTAATAAAACAGGAATGTGTCAATATATATTTTTTTGCGCACGTGTTTCCGAGAAAAATAACATTTTTGTAGCCCTTTTTTGCGCGAGTCAATGCTGCTTTTGTAAAAAGGAGCGTGACGTCAAAGCTCATTAGCATCTAATGAATAGCGAATTCGGTGACGTGTGACCGTTGATCAGCGAGAAAGCTGCACGCAACAACACCACGACCCACGCGCATTGTATAGACGTACGGTAATCGGACGTACAATGTACATGTACAGTACATGTGTACATTAGTGCACGACCCAGGGTAAGATTTTAATTGTCAGTTTCTGTATGTAAGCTTAGTAATGGTACTAGTTAATGGTATTGGAATTATAACTTACACATTGGCTAGTTATTCTCTGTGCGTATTTTATTTAAATACATTTGAAATTTAAAGAAATTTACTTTTAGGAAAAGCCCCAAAGAAAATGTATTTCCTCAATTTTACAAACTCTATAAATCTTAACAAAACATTAGTGCCCCAAAAATTGTAGTTTGAAATTCTTGATAATGATAAATCTAACAAAGTACATATTTTGTGTAACAGGAATGTGGCAGAACCAAAGCATTTAGCTAAAGTAACAAAGTCAATTTAACACCTTTTCCTCATTAAAATATTATGCTTAGGTTTTGCTTAGCAAGCTATGTTTCACTATAAGAATATACATTTTGTATTGATGTTTGTAACAAATTTGGGCAATCATGAGTTGGGAATATCAATGGTGGTAAAACAAACTGGTAAGTTGTTAATTGAAAATGTAATGCTGTAGAACAACTGGAATAGAACAACTGTGGAAGGTATTAACATAATATTAAGCTTCCAAGTGCATATGTTTGTGTCAGCATGACATTTGTTCAATAGTAACTACTTTAAATTGATTGGAACCTTTTTTAAAACTTATTTGCAGCTTCTGCTAACAACATCCTCAACAATCCACAAAGACTTGGGGAGGAGGTGGCCAGTTGTTTCAAATTTGACCCCAGAGCCAGCTCAAGTTACACAAGGGATACAAGGGGCAACAAGGGGAGGGCTCTTGCAAGACTCAATGCCAAAGGAAAGAAACAAACAGCATCTCATCGATCATTTAAGGTTGTGTTTATTTATGATGTCGACCTGCCTTGTCAATGCAATAAGTCATTGGTGGTGCTGGAAAGTGTCACTGACATTTCTTCACAGGACACAGAAGTTGCCATCAGAAACGGACTCTGTGATATTGTTCACAATCACCCTCCAACAAGAGAGATTACCTCTGGTCAGCTTTCCTTCCTCAGGTACTCTGATAGACAACTTAATCCATCAGTCTTTGCAGCAGGCTATGAGCTGAATGGCACCAGACTGAGAGCACATGTCGGACAAGGCAAGCTCTATGTCAAGATCAACAACTTTAAGCTGGTCAGTTGGGGTGTATGTTGATGAAATAAAAAGATTACAAACCTTTTTTGTCCAGTATATTTTCAAACTTCAACCTAATTTGATAGAGCTGCTGAAGAGGAACTGTTGCTTAGTAAAAACAAATCTGCTAAGCTAAAATTATCAGGTGACAGTCACAAGTAATATAAATCATATAATATTTGACTGGTAACCCAGTTTGTTTGTAATGAGCAGATTTGTGTGTCTTAAAGGTAGTATACACCATTTGCAGATATCAAAAAAAATTATTACCGAATTATTAAGAAATATTTTACTCATTTGAAAGTAAATAATGATTGTAGGCATCCAGCAAAATGAGGGCCCTAGATATCCTGTAATTGTTCCAAAAAATTGAATTGTATAAACCAAAATTCATTCTCGCCGTCCGGCGAGCGCGAAAAAACAAAGATAACATAAGAATAACTGCTCGACGCCGGTGAAAAACAAACGCTGTTTTTCATGCTTTTCTCAGGATCCATGAATGTAAAAATTCGGACAGGTCAGTTAAAGGTAGTATACACCATTAGTAATTTGTTGAATTATAAGGAATGGGTGGATTTGGGGGGTTGTATTTTATAGTAAATATCATTTAACTGACCTGTCCGAATTAAAAAAAATATATAGATTTGTTTCGGGTGATCAAAAACTAAGGCAAGTACATGTATCAGGGTTTGGTTAACTGGAACCAAATTGTCTGAATTACATGTAGTTCATATTAAAGACCTACTCTAACGGTTTTCGAATTTTCTTATATTGAAGTCCTATTCAGAAGAGCGATGTCTAATAAAACAGGAATGTGTCAATATATATTTTTTTGCGCACGTGTTTCCGAGAAAAATAACATTTTTGTAGCCCTTTTTTGCGCGAGTCAATGCTGCTTTTGTAAAAAGGAGCGTGACGTCAAAGCTCATTAGCATCTAATGAATAGCGAATTCGGTGACGTGTGACCGTTGATCAGCGAGAAAGCTGCACGCAACAACACCACGACCCACGCGCATTGTATAGACGTACGGTAATCGGACGTACAATGTACATGTACAGTACATGTGTACATTAGTGCACGTACGGTTAATCCAGTGTTCAATACGACTTTCCTTCAATACGGGGGTGTATTTTCGCGTGGATTTAGTTTTAAGATGACCGAAAGTGATGATTCTTGGGAACAACACAGCTTCGATGAGGAAGAATTGTATTCACAGGAAAGTGATTCCAGTTCAGACAGCAGTTTGGCTGGTTCTTCGTCGTATGAAGAAGACGGAGAAGACGATAACGAGTCCGAGGGTGAGGAGGTCCACAACGGAATCCGCGGTGTGGAGCCGTATCGGTACGAGCCCGTCGTAGGACCGGACGAAGTCGCCCCAGAAATGGACAACGAAGGCGACCCAAACCGTCTTCTAAATACAGATTGGTATGAACTGCGATGTCGATACAAATATCAATTTCATATATGTTAAATGCCGTTTCCAGTAGATCGTTTCTTTACAAAAAATGACGAACATGTTTTGCACATTTGCGTGTTGAGTTTCTCGTTTCTGTCACATTTTTGTCAGTGTCTTGTGCGGGTCTGCAATCTGCCGTATACGGTGCTTATACGGCGGCCCTATACAGCGGCCCATTGACTTATCAAATCCATGCATGGTTGATAATAAAGAAAGTTGTCATGTAAGTGTATTTTGAAAATCAGTTGCAATTACGCTGGCTATATATCATTTTATATGTTCATTTTGTCAACGTTTTCCAATCCTTACATGGTGTATCTTATCATCAACAGGTGTACATGTGGAAGGTGTACAATTCAGCAGTGTGCACTGAATAACATTTGTTGCAAGGAAGTGGAAAATACGGCAAATAAAATGACCGAGTTAGAGGTGAACGTTGACGATCACAACCAGTGCCGAACCCAACACCCTTGGTTTGAAGCTTGCTGCTTACATCCTGCAACTCTACAAACTGCACATATGCAGTACCAGACACAATATGGCAGGCATGTTGTTGAGGGAACAGTTGACCAGTAAGTACATGTACTTATAAATATAAAAATTAGCAATTTTCCAAATTAGCAGGACAGATATTGAAGCATTTACTGAGAAAACACTTCAAGCGATGTTCATGTATGGAACCCTTGCCCTTATTTTCTGTGAAGATAGCCCCACGTGATTATCAATTTCGGCAGCACAGTTCAAACCCTGTTCGCATCAGAAAAATTGTTGGGCATCCTTGTCCAAAGAATCTTGATAATAAAAACATTTATCCGTACATAAGTATTAAACTTGATAACATTAGCAATCTGCATTCTTTTCATTTCAGAAAGTTTCGCCATGTTGCTTATCGACAAGTAGTGAGATGGTGTTGGGGATACCTGGGCCGTTTCAACCGAGTACCGCTTCCATCTTGTGTGATGGATACTATTCGTAGGACCTACCCCAATCCAGATGGCCAGTACAAAGGTTTTAAATACCCGCCCCTTGATTAGTTACTCAAATAAATGACACAAGAAAATTGCTTTAGGGGAAATTCGCTTTCCAAGTTAAACGGTCTTTATTTTACATATATGTACAACCCGACTTTAAAATAATTATATTGTCCTTTCCTTATTATGAATTTTAGTTAAAGTTAGGATACACCATAGTAAATATCGTTTTACAATCATGGATGCTGGAAAAAGCAAGAAAAACGGCGTTCTCAGGCAGTGATTATTATGTTCTGGGTTTTTTTTTTTAATTTAATTTTGTTGGATGCCCAGAATCATTATTTACTTTGAAATAAGTAAGACATTTCTAATAAATATTGTTGATATCTGCAAATGGTGTATTCTACTTCAAGGTTTGTGAAATGCCCCGGATTTTTTTTTGTTTTTCTCGATCTGTTGTGGACTATATACTCACTTGTTACCATGTCTAGTCTTTAAAATAAACAAAACAGGACTGAACTTTTATAACACTTCGTTTGTGGACTACATCGTGCCCAATTTCAATATTAATAAGTCTTATTAACACTAACCCTCCAAAATCCTACAAAATCAATATGATTTTGAACACACCCGAGGGAGTTAGGGTTATAAACAAATCAGGGGGAAGTTGTAACAATATGTACGTGTAGTACGTACGTATGCGATCTAACAAATTCAAATTCAATACATAATGTACATGTGTTCATGTAAATTGACGGCACAGCATCCTTCCGCAGACGGTATTTGCAAACGATCCCCAACGTGGCTTTCATTTTGGACTGCGGGTCCTGACAATCGGCACTGAAATGCTCGCCACAGACGAGACTCCATTTTGATACACAGAAGTCTGACCGCGTCGTCTCAACAAACTTGATCCACTTTTTTATTTATTGTAATCTTTTGTAATCCACTGTCGCCGAACGGTCTCATTCTTCGGGAATTCGAAAAATCGCAATTCCAGATCTTTGGCAGAATTTCGTGTACAACCACCAACCACACACGATTTAGGCATTTTTGTTAAAGCATGGAGACAAAATTATAAACTTGACGAGTACAAAGCGTACATACATGTACATACATGTACATACACCTCGTTAGCAAAAGCACGAATGCAGCTAGCTAACGCGATCGATCATGCGTGTGTGGGTACGCACCCGTACGGGTAGGTACGGGTGCGTACGTGCATTTATTTGTAGACATGCATAACCGAAACCAGCTGTCAAACGGGTACCAGTTTTATTTGTTTTTTCCGGTAGTACGTCAGACATTGTTCGTTTCTCAACAGCGCCGCCAGCGGTCAATTTGTAGAAAGTTTTCAATAACTCGACAAAAACCGTCCAGAATTTATCGCAAAACCGTTAGAGTAGGTCTTTAAGTAGGTTTATATTTTTCACTACGAATACGATTCAATTTTTTTTTTAAATAAGAGGAAAATAAATAGTTTTTCTGACCACTCCAAAAACCTGTTTCGTTTTGGGGCTAGTAAAGTTATCTTGCCCTTTTGGTTAATCAACATGCATGCTGTTGAAAGATTTGAGAAAAATAAAACATCGCAAATATTACATTTGTATTCAAAATTGTCTTCACATGTGAGCTTTCGTTGTTATAGCGTACTTTTCTAGCTGTCTAAGTGTATTTTTGTTGGTCTTATCATTTATTATACAAGTAGTTACCCTTTCTTGTCTCTGACCAACTTAAAACATAAAAATACTAGGAAAATTGCTTACAATTTTTGCCAATTGGTGTGGAGCTTGATTTAGTAAAAAAGGGTACCTGAAATATACCAACCAAATTTTGTGATTAAATTTCTTGTATTCTTTAAATTGACCTTGGGTCAGAGCTAGATTTGCAATTAGGTACATTAAGGGAACAAAAGCAACATGCTGCTAGACCAAAATTGTGACAGTCTGTTTACATACAAGTATTCATGTTGGATCTTGTCCCTTTCAGATATTTGTGCGTGTAATTTACCTGCCTCAACATAAGAATATAATAAGTGACACCAAGTATATTGTCACACAGAAATATTACATCTGCTTCTGATACACCTCACATTAGCATTTTATTTTCATCTCGATTCAATTTTACATTTATTTTAAATACCTAATAATTTGTTTTAAAAATGGGCTGCATATGGTAACCTCTATTGTACATTTAGTACTTGGAGAAAGCGGAGATTTTTGAAATCCAGTTATTCAAATTTGTTTTCGAACCGAATATCGATTACGGTATTTGATAGTGAGGTGCCACAAGAATTGCCCTCTCAATGACTGGTTATAAATTAGTAGGGAGGATTCAGTGACCACTGGGTCTTTACAAAAACACCCCAGAGCTGGCGATGATGTGGGTAGAAATAAGAGGGAACTTACAAATAAGTCAAATGGGCAGGCTAATAATGAAACCACTAGTACAATCGGAGACCATGGAGCAAATTGGAAGATGTTACAATTGTTTTCCTCAGCCCGTGTCACCCAAAAAAAAAGACTAAACTTTTGGGGGTTGGTTTCGAATATTCGGTTTTCTAAATCGAAACCGAATTATATAGTGGAATTAAAACCGAATATATTAAAAAAATTGGTTTTAAATCCCAGCACTATGTACAATTACTGGGCCGCTACATTAAGATTGGTAAAATGCAGTAACATATTCTCTCACAGAATGGTAAATATCAATACCATAGTTGTCACTTTCAGCAAGGGGATTGAAGCGACACTGTAATTCTTCATTGATGTGCTGGTGGAATATTGTTTCTGGAACTTCCACAACAACAGAGTCATCTGCTAACATTTCATCTGTGGCACCTGGTGGGCTTTCTGGATCAATCCCATATGTGTCAATGTCCGTGGCATTGGCATAGTCATTGTCATTGTCGCGTAGTTTACCATTAACCCACAACTGAATAGGTGACCAGTTATGCTCTGAACGCAGGCTGTGATTATTGTATGCCACTGTAAACTCTTTTAGGCATTGGTTAATCCGAGGTAGGAAAACGAAGTGAAGACAAAACATATCCAACTCAGAATCGATATCGAGCAGTCCACATCCTTCTGCCTTGTAGAAAAGGCCATAAAATGTCTGTATTACAGCATAGTACAGGTCACGCCACAGACGTTCAATACGAATGTTATGTACAGATCGGCCAGCAATGAAGCTGCCTCGATTCTGCCCCATTCTCTCCTCCATGTTGGTCTTAACCACCAAATTCTCACTTCCCTTATCTGCCCTTACCCATGATGGCAATCCATAGCTTGCAACAGCATCAAGAAACAAATTGCCAACAGTATCTGCTCTGTTGTTGTCCGAGCAGTGTAGGTAGACAATCAACCTGCTAAAGCCATCAATGCCACCATGTGTCACCAGATGCCATCTTATATAAGAGCATGGTGACCATCGATGTGCCAGAGACTGTTTGGGCCACATACATGTACATTGTACACTCATCTGCGTGCCATCAAACCCCATCATAGAGCCCAGTTAACAGGGTCAATAGTTCGGAGGGCAATCCTTATCCTGTTGTGCTGAACAAAAATACCATGCGACCATAAATGTCCAATCATCATGGTGAAGCCACAGTGAGGATGTTCATGATAAATTGAGCGTACAGCATTAATAATGTCATCATCACTGATCTCGGTGTAACGTTGAAAATTGAGTCCACTCAGCTGCAATCTTCTCCACAGTGTTGTTCGACATACCAAAAACATGCGGGCTATGGCAACAAACTTGAACCCAAGATGAAATAGAAAAGAAACCTGATCGAGATCAATGTTGAATCTCGGACGACCTGGGCCAGGAACAGCAGAAAATTCAACCAAGCTAGCATTTCTCAATGTGCACGGTGTTGTGTGTTCCCTAAGTTTCTCACTCCACAGTTTCTTGATGTCCTGCAGTATGCTCAACAAGGATGTGATTTTCTGTAAAGTTGAAGCAAAATGTGGTGAAACTTCAGCAAGAGAATGGCCTGACTGGCCGCCTGACTCGACGAGTGCCGCCGCATCAGGAACGCAGGATGGTGATGATATCTCGCGAATATTGTCCAGAATGATTAGTAAAGCCCGAATGTATTGTACCTCTCAACTCTGAACACAATATCATCTGCATCAGAAAATTCGTTGGAAGAGTACTTCGCTTCACAAAAATTGATAAAAACACGTAAAGAAATGAAAAACTGAACAGGGTCTGAAGCCATATGGGTCATTCCAGCAGGTTGGGACACGTGCATATTTTGCCATTTCACCTATAAGATTTAGTTTTCTTGGGAAGAATGAACTATTTTTCTTGTCAATGATGGTTGAAACTAGAGAGTTACAAAAAGACCTTTTGAATGATACCAAATTTGGTGACATTAGTTATTTTATTTTTTAGATATTTCATAAAACATGGTGGCGTGCAAGGCTAGTTAGGACGTAACATGTGTGACAAAAATTGAGTAGTTTTAAGTATGCAACTTGCACATTAATAAATACATAATTTAACACCCCTTTGCTAATACATGAGAAATAGTAATTGTAAGTCATATCTTTCTTGTTTACGTCATTTATTTTGTTAGAGCTCACCAAAAATGAGTAGTGTAGACGTAACACAAGGTGTCCACTTTTGTAACATTTTGTTTGGGGGTGTAGTATTTTCCCTTTGCTTCAAAGCAAGTCTAAAATGACTTAAATTCATCACATCTGACTTGATTTATGAGAAAATTATTCATAAAGTATGAAAATAGTTTAACTTTTTCAAATATGACGAGAAATCAGGTCATTTTGGGGTACGGTGTCCATGTTACGTCTGAACAATTTAAAACTATTTGTTTCTATAACTGGTAAATAAGCTCAATAGGATGTGTGGAACTAACGTTGTACCAAATAACTGGACACAACAGATACACAAAATACACAAACTAGACTTGCATTTCATTCATGTGTGAATTATTCCATTTTAGATTTGTGGTGTCCATGTTACGTCTGCACTGTGGTTTGGTAACAAATGTTGCAATTGAACACAATATGAAACATTTACCAACTTATAAACAATAAAAATAGAATATGGTGACATGCTCAGATATTTAAATATGAAAAGATTTTTGTTTTACCAATATGCATAACATTTAAATTATGAGTGATTTAATAATTATACACCGTGTCCATGTTACGTCTGCACTGTAAAATATGCTACTTTTGTTTGGCATTTTCTTGTATTAGGTTTTAGTTACCTGTTTTATGCATAATCATATCAAACAACTGACCACCTAAGTTTAGAGCCATGTAATTCATTGCTTTCATGATATCATAGGTGATTGTTCTCAATATTTGACACATGATGTAACATGGGCACGGTGTCCATGTTACGTCTGCAACACACCATTTTAAGAGGCAATTCCCAAGATTTAAGACAAATTGTACAACATACAAATGTAGCTACTAAAATTAAATTTATACTATCCAAGTCTATAAACTATACTAATATAATGCTACTTATAGCACAGTATTTGTTGTTAATTCAAGTTTTACATAAGTTTTCTTGTTTAAATTACACGATGAGAAAAGTAATTTGATACGATTTTGTTGTTGTGATTTTCAACCCTTTGTAGAATTCATGTATAAGAAAGTTTACTTATTTGCAAAAAACTTAATGGTTTCTATCTTTTTGACTAAGATATGGCAATATACAATGTGATCCAAGCTGATTATTAAACATCTAATCTCAAATTGGTGTCCATGTTACGTCTGCACAAAATTATTGACATTACTACCTTACGGTGCCATTATGAAAAAATTATTAATTATATGGTAATCAAAATATTATATGTTGAATGTACATAAGTATATGATACCATAATGATAAAATAGTAATCTTGCAAGCAATTTGAAATTTTCACTCATATGTCAGTAATGTCACACTCTGTGTCCCAACCTGATGGAATGACCCATATACTAGCGGCAGTAGCAGGGGGATTTTTAGCACTCAGTCCCAGCAGTACATACAGCACCACATGCCTGTTTGGCTATTTATAGTCTGGTTCTCAGTCCAAAGGTGCATGCCAAGGAATTGTCAAGTCAAGAGACCAGACTACATCGTCCTAAGTAGTCTGGTCCCTAATATAACTTATTATCAATATTCAGTATAATTCGGTCTGGAAACTATACTATATCCCACAATTCCGTTTTCGCACATATATTGCGTACCATCGCATAAAACTTCGTCAAACATTGCACAAAAGTAAAGATCGAATGTATCCATTCAGAAATCGCACATATATATTACAAAATCGCACATATGAAAAACATCGCACTTATATGATAAACATCGCACATATTTATGACAAACATCGCATACATGGGTATTTCCATAAATAAGGAACACAGTCTGTGACATGTGTATTTTGATCCTAAAATCAGTAAAACAACTTTATGTTGAACATTACTTTTTAAAAATTGCATATTGACTAAGTTCCATATAAATGGTGATAAAACAATTATTCTGAACTAAAATAACAGTGGATTAGCTCCAAATAGGGTGGTTTACGCGGAAAAAATAGGGTTCCTCGCGTAAGTGGGACACCGAAATGAAAAATCTTACATTTGGGCATCCTAAAACATGTTTTTTGCTAATTTTATGTTCTTTTCATAACGATTGATCATGTTGCAAGTCAAAAATCCACTTAATTAATCACACTTGAACTAATCCCTAATTTTTGGCCAGGAAAGTGATTCCTGGCGGTTCCTCGTGTGAGTGGGACACCAAATCTTTATTTTTATTATTTTTTTAAATTTGATGCAAAGATGTCAATTTTTATTCATGTATGTGAAGAAACCACAATTCAGAAACAAATCAAGTAGAATTAACAGCAAATAACATGTGATAACATATAAAAAATGAATCATCAATATGTCCCGACGTAATATTTGATGGGACACCAAGGTCATCTGGAAAAATTAAGAATGACCATAATTTTCAGATTTGATATATTTTCACCACCTATTCTGTCTAAAACTTTAAAACCATGTAAATGCTACAAGAAATGACCAAAAAATAGAGCCACTGCTGCTTGATATGGATTCCACACTCACAGTAAAGGTTCACTTAGTAAGCTATTTTTGGGGACACCAAACCTTACACGAGGAACCCATTTACAGAATTTCGCTCAAATTTTTAAACAAAATTTAAGTTTTAGGTTTCAGCTTATTGTTTTCAAAATTGGTTTGTTATCTATCATTTATGACCATCTGTAATCCATTTTACCATACGATAGGGCTGCAGATCTAACAAATTGACAGTGATGTAAAAATGTCACAGCATTTTGCCCAAAAAAGTGATATTGTCGGCATTTATTCCATCAAAATATACAAGTCCGTTTGTAAAATAAAAATATTTTTTATCTTATTATTGAAGATACACCCGTGTACAACAATATTTAAAAGTAAAAGTGAGCATGGGACTTGGACTTGGACTTTCTTAGCTATGATCTGGTGAAGTCACTCATGTCACTGAAAATGATATTTTTCCAGTGAGACCTGAATTTATGGAAATACCCACATACAGATGACATTATCGCACACAAATACGTAGATTATCGCACATATATTTTTGAAAGTCGCACATAATGACAAAAGTCGCATACATAAAACGGACATCGCATATAAATGCGTAGATTATCGCACAAATATATTTGAAAGTTGCACACATATGACAAATATCGCATACATACAACGGACATCGCACACAAATGTGTAGATTATCGCACATATATATTTGAAAGTTGCACACATATGACAAATATCGCATACATACAACGGACATCGCACACAAATGTGTAGATTATCGCACATATATATTTGAAAGTTGCACACATATGACAAATATCGCATACCGTACATACAACGGACATCGCACACAAATGTGTAGATTATCGCACATATATATTTGAAAGTTGCACACATATGACAAATATCGCATACATACAACGGACATCGCACACAAATGTGTAGATTATCGCACATATATATTTGAAAGTTGCACACATATGACAAATATCGCATACATACAACGGACATCGCACATAAACACATAGAATATCGAATATTGCAACGTTCGACACGCCATACCCAGGCCAGGCCATGGCCTGTAGGTCAAGTTTAGTACACTGCAAAAACTGTGGTGTTAAAATTTTAACACCAATGTTTTTTAAATCTTTTGGAATGAAAATTGGTGTTAAAATGAAGTAAAATGATTCTTGAAGTATCAGTTTCAAATCAAGTACTGGTGTTACGTACTTTTGGTGTTAAATTTGACCTAGTGCGCATGCGTGTGTGAAATAAAGCCCTCTGATTGGTCGATAAGGAATTATGGGATATGTTAACAATAGTCGATGTTAAATTGTTGTATTTAGTCCCAAAATTCATTTTTTTAACCATAATATGTAATTATTTAAACGATTCCATGATTGAATTTTGATTTTTGTGCAAACATAGTTAAAAATTCGCGTTACATTTTATTCGTTTTCAAATTTTGACATTATTCATAACAATTAGTTGTGACATCGTCGTGGACAAAAAAGCGTAGTATAAAACTAACAACGGCAATAGCTATGTGTGTAGTACGTATTCAGTAGGAATAGGTTATTATTGTATACATATTATGTGTAATAAGTCAGTTCTTGGTAATATTTCATTACGTAATTTGTCCATGCAGTTAATATGTACAAAATTATAGTGTTAAAACAGTACATCCTTTCGCTAGAATGACGAGCAAATGACGTGATATCCATGTTAAATTTTGCTATCAGAGTGTACACCAAAATTGGTGTTAAAAAAATTTGATTCCCAAACTGGTGTTATTCAACACCCAAATCCCTGCCCAAAATAAACACCAGGAAATAATCAAATGTTACACCATTGGTGTACAATTTAACACCACAGTTTTTGCAGTGTATGCAGGGTTTCCCCTTAGCGGTCGCCCGCTCGCCAAATGCGAGTGAAAACAGCCGCGGGCGAGTCAAAACACTCCCCTCGGTCGTCCGGCGGGCGAGTTAAAATATTGAATACATTATGTAATTTCCCAGATCAACTGTTTATTGCCACAGATAAGGATTGAATTGCATTACTTACAAAGTTGACTGAATAAACAACAAACCGCAACCAAGATTGGTCGTAAAACAAATTAAAAGTAAAGTTATATTGAGCTTAAAAAAGAAGAAATATTTGCGCAAACAATTGTGTTAACTGTACGTGAGCGCGGTGAATCGTGCATGATTTAGCGTGTGTAGCTGGTACCCGGTCGTTATGGCGCGGAGCTCAGACAACTCGACCGGTGGGACAACTTGATGGCCGCGCACGTGCGTCATTGGCCCCCTACATACAACGCCGCGTCGCCGTACCGTAGCGGCGCGCACCGCAATGTGTTTTTGCGCGGTGACCACGCAAGGCATCTATCGTGCATGCCGCGTGTGGTACGTCCCCGCCAGGTCATGCAACAGATTTGTGCAAAGACACCGCAATACCGGTACTTTTCCAGGCGCTTAAACTGTACACGTCAATGTCGAGTTGTCTCAGACAACTCGACCGGTGGGACAACTTGATGGCCGCGCACGTGCGTCATTGGCCCCCTACATACAACGCCGCGTCGCCGTACCGTAGCGGCGCGCACCGCAATGTGTTTTTGCGCGGTGACCACGCAAGGCATCTATCGTGCATGCCACGTGTGGTACGTCCCCGCCAGGTCATGCAACAGATTTGTGCAAAGACACCGCAATACCGGTACTTTTCCAGGCGCTTAAACTGTACACGTCAATGTCGAGTTGTCTCAACGGTCGAGTTGTCTCAACGGTCGAGTTGTCTCAACGGTCGAGTTGTCTCAACGGTCGAGTTGTCTCAACGGTCGAGTTGTCTCAACGGTCGAGTTGTCTCAACGGTCGAGTTGTCTCAACGGTCGAGTTGTCTCAACGGTCGAGTTGTCTCAACGGTCGAGTTGTCTCAACGGTCGAGTTGTCTCAACGGTCGAGTTGTCTCAACGGTCGAGTTGTCTCAACGGTCGAGTTGTCTCAACGGTCGAGTTGTCTCAACGGTCGAGTTGTCTCAACGGTCGAGTTGTCTCAACGGTCGAGTTGTCTCAACGGTCGAGTTGTCTCAACGGTCGAGTTGTCTCAACGGTCGAGTTGTCTCAACGGTCGAGTTGTCTCAACGGTCGAGTTGTCTCAACGGTCGAGTTGTCTCAACGGTCGAGTTGTCTCAACGGTCGAGTTGTCTCAACGGTCGAGTTGTCTCAACGGTCGAGTTGTCTCAACGGTCGAGTTGTCTCAACGGTCGAGTTGTCTCAACGGTCGAGTTGTCTCAACGGTCGAGTTGTCTCAACGGTCGAGTTGTCTCAACGGTCGAGTTGTCTCAACGGTCGAGTTGTCTCAACGGTCGAGTTGTCTCAACGGTCGAGTTGTCTCAACGGTCGAGTTGTCTCAACGGTCGAGTTGTCTCAACGGTCGAGTTGTCTCAACGGTCGAGTTGTCTCAACGGTCGAGTTGTCTCAACGGTCGAGTTGTCTCAACGGTCGAGTTGTCTCAACGGTCGAGTTGTCTCAACGGTCGAGTTGTCTCAACGGTCGAGTTGTCTCAACGGTCGAGTTGTCTCAACGGTCGAGTTGTCTCAACGGTCGAGTTGTCTCAACGGTCGAGTTGTCTCAACGGTCGAGTTGTCTCAACGGTCGAGTTGTCTCAACGGTCGAGTTGTCTCAACGGTCGAGTTGTCTCAACGGTCGAGTTGTCTCAACGGTCGAGTTGTCTCAACGGTCGAGTTGTCTCAACGGTCGAGTTGTCTCAACGGTCGAGTTGTCTCAACGGTCGAGTTGTCTCAACGGTCGAGTTGTCTCAAATTCGTTGTCCGACATGTACATGTACGTTATAGCGATGAGATTCAGGAACCAGTGTACGAACATGGACACGCGGTCGATACATGTAGAGGTTTAGCCATGTAGAGCATGTACGAAGCCGCGATATACTGTACGTACATGTATGACAAATGTACGGCCTTTTTTCTGCATTTATTTTGGCGTAAACGCCATGATTGTGTTTTAAAAGTGAATCAAAAGCTCGTGATTGCTACTGGAAAAGCTAGTTTTTTATTAAAGAGGAAATATACACCTACCTGGTTTATTAGGATGATTCGTATTTTTAAGAAGGTAATACTACCCTTTCCCCGATTTAAATAGTAACATTAGTATAATTGTCGATTTTGTTGTACAAAAAAGCGATCAAAAACGAGCATTTCTCAAACGCGATTTCCCCCGAATCCAAAAAACAAATTATGTATTCATTTATGCGTGTGACCCCTGTGACGACATTCTGGGACACAAGAACAACATCAACCACACACGTCCGGCGGTACGTACTACGTGTGTACACAGCCGGCCATAAGTCCCATCTCCTGTTCACGTCACGTTGTTTGGTCGCTCGCAAATACAAACTTCTACTGCTCGAATTTCTTCTTTTTTCCTCCCCCTACAATTGCTGATCTTTTGTGATGACATTGAAGAAAGATTGATTGATATTTTGTGTAATGCCTCGGTCGTGTGCAGTTGGGGGTTGTTCGAGAAACAAGGCCAAAAACCCCGACTTAAAGGTAGTATACACCATTGGTAATTTGTTGAATTATCAGGAATGGGTGGATTTGGGGGGTTGTATTTTATAGTAAATATCGTTTAACTGACCTGTCCGAATTTTTACATTCATGGATGCCGAGAAAAGCATGAAAAACAGCGTTTGTTTTCCACCGGAGTCGAGCAGTTATTCTTATGTTATCTTTGTTTTTTCGCGCTCGCCGGACGGCGAGAATGAATTTTGGTTTATACAATTCAATTTTTTTGGAACAATTACAGGATATCTAGGGCCCTTATTTTGCTGGATGCCTACAATCATTATTTACTTTTAAATAAGTAAGATATTTCTTAATAATTCGGTAGTAAATTTTTTCGATATCTGCAAATGGTGTATACTACCTTTAAGTTTCTTCTCCTTTCCGCGGGACAACAAAAGAAATCGTGCGTGGAGCAAGTTTGTGAACACAACGAGGTCTGACTTCAAGGCAACGAAGTGGTCCGAAATTTGCCAGGAACACTTCACTGAAGATTGCATCGACCCATCTAGCGTTCTTCAGAAACAGCACGGCAGCAAGCACTTCATCAGAGTCAAGCGGGACGCAGTGCCGACCAAAAAAGCCCCGTCAGACGTCCGCTCATTCACCGGCTTCGGCACCGCGAGTGCGAGCACAAGCACCGGACACGACGCGAGCGCTGCAGTTGCAGGCTCTCCATCACCGAGTCGGCGTAGGCTTGCGTACGAGAAACGAGAGCGATCCAGGGTAAATAAAAACTAATACAATTTGTTTGTATATTGCCCCATATTGTATGACTGAAAACGAGCACCATTTTTTAAAGAGTACTAGCTATATAAATTAATTAGTCTATCCAAAACAGAATAAATAAAAAAACATGTCGGCCTACCGTTTACAGAATTGTGCAATGAAAAGCGTTGCACCTATTTCGTGAAAATTATTTTATGTCTACTTTTTTGAAAGATTTTACTATCATACCGGCATACCCCCCACCAAAACACACACCAAAAAAATATCCTAGAAAATAACCATCTATTTGGGTTCAGAACTGTTCAAACACATGGCACAACCTTACTATTCAGGATTTCAAGACTTTTGTTTGAACAATTTTGAATGAAAATACATGTAGTATTGTTTAGGATTTGTTGGTTTTTGATGTGTTTTTGTGGGGGGTATAGTAAAATCTTTCCTTTTGACAATGAATAATGTAATCTGGATTGTATGGATAACTATTCAATAAATATGGAGGGAAAAGTTTGACATTTTATGTCAGTTAATACTGGCACTTTCTGGGATTTGGGCTCAGCTTTAGCCAGTTGTACAACATTTTGTGCACATATTTTTTCTGTACGTGCATTTATATGCAAGACATTCTTAATGGCAGGTCGTTGATGAAGCTGTATCTCAGTACGAGAAGACATATGAGCATGACGAGGGTTCTGCGTCAGACTCCACAGTTACTGCACTAGGCAGCCCAAAATATTTGCAGGTAAGAAGTTTATTTTTTTGGTTTGTGTTGATGACAATCTCTCAAAAAATAGGTTGTGAATTTTTTGGCGGCACCTGCTTTCGTTTGGTAAATGATAATTTCCCGAACGCTCCTTCAGATTGGCTAGGCCGCGTCGGCCTTTTTTCAGTAAATGCTAATCCTCCATGGATTGCCAGAGCTCGTCTCTGCATGATACTGCCCTGCACTGAACTTGTGCAGTGACAATTTTTTGGACCTACTGAAAGAAGGTTGGCGCTACCTAGCCGATCAGAGAAAGCGTCCATGAAAATAGTGCTTAAAGTAAAACCGGCACTGGCAAAATATCCACTGCCCAAAATATACATGTATGTAGCTTAGTACAACATGTTTAGGGTAATTTGAGCAACTTTACCTTCGTTTTCTTTGACCAAATAACAAACCTGATTGTTATTGGCATATTTAAGGATCCAAAATTCACACAAAAACATTTCTCCCTTGATTTTTCCTGCTTGTATTAGTTTAGTTTCATGTTACCACATCATTTGAGATAGAACTTGGAAAAATAAAATGATTGCTATTTAATTAAACACATTTTTGGGGTAAAACAAACCTGTTGCTATTTACACAGAACTGATTCTATGATGGTATATTAAATCAAGACCATGCATAAGGTTGCCCTTTTTATTTCTTTTAAAATTAATCTTCCCTAATTATTGATTTTATTCATTATACAGAGCCCCTTGAAGAGCGTGCAGAGTCCACTGCGCCCCTCAACGCATTTTGAGATACAACAAGATGTTGTGAATATCAACACTAACCCAACCCAGCCACCTAAAAAGCACTACGTACGGTCCAAAAAGAACCAGACACATCCCAAATATTTCACCCATACTCAAGGTAAAGGCAAATTGGATTGTTACTTGGCTTACATTTTTAAATACACAATGCAGACACAAGTTTTGCATCCATCTGCATCCATCCAATGGACACATGTTAATGCACATGTGGCAAGATGTATTGTTTACATACAATGTTTACAATGTTTTACCAACACGTACTCCACTCAGATAGTGAAGATTTAACCAAAATAAGGCCTAGAAGAAAAATAGTCGTTTTCGGTACCCTACCGTCCGTAACAAAAACGTGCCGACAGACATAAAACGTTTTCCCTTACACCACCGACCTAGAAATCATGTATCCGACTGTCTCGAAAATCTTGCATGAAATACCAACAATAGATAAATTTAACAATGCTCAAGACCCACCACATTTGATGCATATTCCTGAACAATATTGTCAGCAGTATTCTGAAGAAGATGGGTATTGAATTCAAAGAACTGTACAGTCGAACTAAACAGAAAAACATTCTATGTTACTTCAATGATAGTGCTTACAAAATGTTCTCCTAAAATGAAATGTTTTTCAACGCATTTTGTATGTACCCAAAATTTATTCCCAAAATAAAATATTTTTCCTTCATAACTTCCCCATTTTGTTGCTGTTACCGGAAACAAACTTGTTTTTACTTTGGCCCAACCACACTACACATGTGATCATGAAGAGGAGGGCAATTTTTTGTGTTGTTTTGCTATACCCCCCCCCCCCCCCCCCCCCAAAAAAAAAATTAATTTCACAAAATGATAATACTAATTTTTTTTCATTGTAACCAAGATCAGACATACATGTATGCCTTAGCTTTATTGTACAAATTATCATGTAACAATCACAATATTAAACTGCATACTTGTGTTGATTTGTTATAATCAGCTTCGCAAACCTTGAAGCTGCCTCCAGGAGTGTTCGCTTCAAAAGCAACACACTGTGAACTTGTCAAGCTGCCACCACTCTTGAAGTTGGCACCAAGGAAGCCATCCGAGCCAAAGCGTGTGCAAGTGCCACAAGTGTATGAATCATGTGCTCGCCAGTTTGTGGCAAAAAAACAACACTGACTGAACTGTATCATGTAGTGAGTACATTATGATGACATTACAATTACATGTATTGCTGCAGATATCTACAGCCAGCTATCTGCCATGTTTGGAATGAGGAACAGGAGGCAGTTGTAGCTGAAATAAAATCCAAGCGTGACGAGTCCTTTCTTGGCATGGATATGCGAGCTGACAGCATGGGCCATACTGCAAAGTATGGCTGCTACAGCGTTCTGGAGATGAACGTAGGCAAAGTTCTGCACATTGAGCTGGTCCAGGTTTGTTTTATTTACTGACCTATGTGACAATCCTTGCACTTCTATGCAAGATTTATAGTCGTAACACTAAATATTTCTGATTTTAGTTTGAGCAAAGAAAATTTGACTGAACCGGGACTGGAACCCGAGACCTCTGGATTAACATGCCAGTGCCAGAGGTCTCAGGTTCAAATCCTGGTCCAGTCAAAGTTTGAGGCAGTCGGTTTACTTACTTTCTATAATCACTAAATATTTTTAATAGAAAAGCGAAACGGCGTACAAATCCCCATTGATGGAGATGGAGGGCATGGTACGAGCAGTCCAGTGGCTTGATGATACGGGGCTGAAGATTGGGACAGTGGTGACGGATCAACACAAGCAGATCACCAAGTACATTAGGGAGGAGCTTGCACCCAGAGGAACCAAGCACTATTTTGATGTGTGGCATGTTGCCAAAGGTAACCAAAATGCCTTTACAAATCTTATTTTTCACTGTGCAAAGATGAAGCATGCAATACAAACTCAGCAAGATCAGTCCTTTTTTATGCACCTATCAGTTTCTAATCCTAATTATATACACATTGTACATGTGTTAAGGTTCAACCTTGGTGAAAAGGGTTGACATTTTATGGTTTTAAATGCCATTTTTCTAATTTATTATTGCCTGGACGGATCTATATCTAAGTTCAAGATCGTTCATCGTTGTTTATTTATTTTCTTAGGTCTCAAGAAGAAACTCCGTGCCTTGGGAAAAACAAAGGGATGTGAACCAGTACAAGATTGGATGCATTCCATCGTAAACAATATGTACTGGGTTGCGGCTTCAACGCCTGGAGGTGACCCTGACTTGATGTGGGCGAAATTCGAGAGTATCACCAACCACATCATGAACATACATGTCCATGGAAATCCACTGTTTCCCAGATGTGCCCATGATGATTTGACACCTCGAAAGTGGCTGATTCCAGGTAATATTAATTACTTGTCATATCATTGAGCAGTAGTGGATCAAGGGAGGGAGAAAGCGGCGTTTTTAATCCCCTTAAAAAAATCAATTTATACCAAATCTCTAGAATTCACGATTCTTTTCAGTTTATTGTGGAAGTGTTTTGCCCACCTTTTCACCAACTACACTAATTTCGTTATTGTGTCTCACAAGTGTCTTCGTTTTAACAGGGGAAATGGCTCATCGGATCACACCAACACCACTACACCCCCACCCCCCCCCCCCCCCCCCCCCCCAAAAATGCAGTAACATGTAAACAAATTATGTTCATAGATACAGTCGATTACAGGGAAGCATCCTTGTGTTCTTTCTGACCCCTACCCATCTTGATCATTCA